>PVJS01059802.1:0-11415 GCA_004027185.1 Glis glis
CACACACACGCACACACACACACTGCCTTGCATCAAACACTCTACTAGGTGCGAAGGACTCCCACACCCACCAAAGCTGCAGTCTATGGAGGAAAGAGACAGTAAAGAACCACTCCGATAAATACTTCCAGTCAGGAAAAGGCAATCGATACACAAAACAGGAGATGAGGTGCAGGATAAGTGGGTGGCAATGAGGAATTTTTATTTTTATGTTTTAATACTTTTTGACTTTTAAATTTTGTTTATTGTTTGAAATTTTAATACATCAATTTGTTTAGACATTAGAAAGAAAAATAATTTTACAAACATCACTATTTATATTTTAAACATACATGGTCTTAATTTATCTAAAATGACCACTCTTGAGCTGGGTGTGGTGGCCCATGCCTGGAATCCCAGTACTTGGGAGACTGAGACAGGAGGATCACAGGTTCAAGACCTGCCTTGGCAACTTAGTGAGACTGTCGGCAACCTGGGGAGACCCTGTATCAAAATAAAAAATAAAATAGGCCTGGGGTATAGCTTGGAGGTAGAATGTCTCTAGGTTCAATACCCAGTACCACAAAAATAAAAATAAAATAAAATAATAAAATGACCACTCTTCAAAGCCATTTTTATTTTTATTTTTATTTTTGGAAATAACAGAAGAAATCGCATTGGGATTTTTATATTTTATTGGTGCATTGTAATTATATAACATAATGAGGGTCACAGTGATAGAAACACAGCCGTTGGTGAGTTTCCCTCCAGATCCCACCCCGCTCCCTCCCCGTACATGTCATTGAGATTAGTGTTTGATAATTCTATATATGTACATAGCATTATTTGAACTGTTAGCTTTAGGTGGGATAGTTTTTGTGTTTCCTCCTTCTTGGGTTGCTAGAATTAAGTGCTTCTGCACAATTCATAGCATTCAAACTTATAGGATCCCTGTGAATTCGAGGAATGAGGATATCTGGTAGTGAAATAGGATTTTGATAGTGCTTCCCTAAAAAGGGTGTCCTATGCAATAATGTGGCATGATTAACATATCATAGCACATAGCATCCTTTTGGTACAATCCAATGATCCAGGGCTCAGAGTACCATAGTTGGGCACTGGGAAGTGTCTGTCACTGTGACTTGTGAAATTCTCAGTGGACATTTTCTCCTGCTGTTGGTCTGTGTTTTAGAGGACACTCAGTTGTTTGCTTCCAAAGTAGACTACATTCCAAAGATATCTGATGACATATTTATCATGCTCTCACCTCAACATTTTTATCCTGAATAATTTTTCTCCAACTCCCTGGCATTTCTGAACATAATTGGTGTTCCTTTGTTAGAAGGATTTTTTCCAACAAACTTTACTTTTGAAATAGTTCTTAAAAGTTATCTTTTTAATTTTTAATATCCAAATAATTTTGGATTTCACAGTTAGTCCAAACATCCCACTAAGTCCGAGATGAGTTAGAGAGCTCACTGGAAGAAAAGGTACACATATTTTTTTTAAGAAATACTAACACTAATATTGAAGGGTTTAGCTTTTAATAATATCACTGGAGCCTCTAAAAATAAATGTGCAAAAAATGTAAAATTCTAATCGCAATTTTTCATGGCAGAACATGTAGCAAAGACAACTTGAAAACATCTCAGCTCTTCAGAAGGAGTTATTATAGCTAGATTTGATTTTGTTCTGTTAACACTGGCTCTCCGGTCTGCTTTTGCATCTTCAAAGTCTACATATTTGGGGGACCACCTTAGGTACTAACACTTCTCAGAAGCCTTTCCTGATAACTTCAGGCAAGGGTAATTTCTGCCCGCTGAACCGCTGCACCTGTTATTTATTCCTTTCTCAGAAAAGTCCAGGTGAGCCAGGCATGGTGGGGCACACCTGTAATCCCAGTACTTGGGAGGCTGAGACAGGAGGATCATAGGTTTGAAGTCAGCCTCAGAAACTTAGCGAGACCCTGTTTCAAAATAAAAAGGGCTTGATATGTAACTCAGAGGTAGAATGTCCCTGAGTTCAATCCCCAGTACAGCAAAAAAAAAAAAAAAAGTGTCCAGGTAAGAGTGTGTCTATCTTCTAAGTGGCCTGTGAGTGTCTTAAAAAAAAGAGATGGTGTCTAAATTAGTTCTGCATCTTCCACAGCAGAGCATCATTGCCACCACCACCATCACCATCTGCATCGTCATCATCACCGTCAGTGCTAATACCGGGTGAGCACCCACACTTGAGGGTGCAGGACTGAGCTCTGATAGTATTACCTCACTTCACTCTCCTAACAAGCTCCTGAAAAAGGCGTGCCCACGATAAAGTTATGGTGCATGGAGGAGCCAAGAACCTTTGTTCTCATCTCTCGATGTTAGAATTGAAACCCCACGGAGTCTGGCACTAGCCTAGGCTCAAACCTGAAGTACCACTGAGTCTCAGAACTCGGCACTATGGAAATTCATAGACACCTGTTCAATAAATTGGTTCTGGACTGGTGGGTCTTTATTCTAAGATTGCCAATGAGGGACCCCTTACTGAGCTGGCACCTGTAATATAGGCTCTAAGCACCCCGATATCTCCATGCAAGCAATGCTCCTGATCGAGCAGTCTCACAGCCGCTGTCTCCTGTGATGTCCGCCCAGCTGCTGGTAGGATTCCCCAAGAGGCGCGCTGTGTGGACAGGTGGGATTCTCGGGGTGGGATGGATGAACACTTAGGCAGTTGGCAGCCATGCGCTTTTTCCATTCCTTTTATTAACTCCCATTGACTTCCATTATAAAAATGAAGATGCATTCCCACGGGATAAAACATTTGGCCTCACTACTCAAAAAAAAAAAAAATGACCCGTGCAAAGGAAACAAATCCTTTTCAATCAGCTGTTCAAAGGAAAAATGATAATAGATGAGAGAACCCGAAGGAATAACAAAAATCATCTTTGGAAAGCAATGCTAAACTACATAAAACAGAATACATGGAAAAATATCTATGCCTTTAGGAAAAAAAATGTGGAGAATAGTAGGCCCACCAAATAAAGGAGATGTGCAAGGCCATTTATCCATTTACTTTTCCACTCACTTATTCACTGGTTTATTTATGTATTCAGCAGGTATCACTGAAATGTGCTGCGTGCACTCTGGTTGGTACCAAGGAAAGAAGGACAAACTAGAAGATGCTCTGGGAGAAAGATAAGGAGGGCTGGTGTTGGGATGTGGAGGAGCCGCATAGGGCAGCAGTTACCATGCGGACTTCAGCAGCTGAGAGGTGGCACAGGGCACACTCCCGGCTCCATTCCGTAGCTTTCCAGCTGGTACCTTAGCAAGGCGCTGAGCTCGCTCCACCTCCAGTTCCTATCTGCAGAGCAAATAGTAGTATCTGACACGGGAAGACTGTTAGAAAGAGTTGACAAATTCTTATTTTAAATGACTTAGACATGGAATACAAATGCTGATCTACCATTTGCTATCTGCATAAGTTTGAGGATAATAAAAAGTATATACATATACATTGTAAATTACATATACATTTAATATTATGTATAAATTATCTATATGTAATGCATACATAGCATGTTGTGTGAATGTAGGTATGTATACATATGTGTATACATGCACGCACACATATACGCATATATATGTATATAGGAGTTTAGAACACAACATCACAAAATCTGCTGCTCTGACATATTAACTATTTTAAGTTAAAGGCACATACATAAGTTAAAGGACACTCTGATCCCCCTTCTTTTTCTTAAAAATAGAAGACAAGCCAGGTGTGGTGGCATCCGTCTGTAATCCCAGTACTTGGGAGGCTGAGACAGGAAGATCGTAAGCTCTAGATCAGTCTTAGCAACTTAATGAGACCCTAGCAACTTAGTGAGACCCTGTTTCAAAATAAAAAATAGAGCTGGGGGTGTAGCTCAGAGGTAGAAAGCCCCTGGGTTCAATCCCCAGTACCAAAAAAGAAAAAAAAAGATGAATTTCCCATGTAAGAACTGTCCTTCTTATACCACTAGAAAAACAAACATTCTTATCATGGGAGGTAGGACGCTGAGACCAAGAGAATTTTATCCAAACAGACTGTGTAAAAATGTCCTTATCTTCCTTTAGATTTGGCATATATTAGTTACTTTTCCACAATTGTTTCCCTCTGTTCCACCTAATGTAAAAGCATTCAGGGTCATGAGTCCTTTGTGTCTTCATTTCCTCAAGAGAGATCCCGTGTCACATAAGACTTACATTGAATAAATCTGTCTTATGCCAAATTAATTCTCAGGCTCGGGAAAGACCCTAAGAGAGTAAAGTTTTACCTCCCCGACAACACATGTAAATACACATACAGAGATACATATATGTGTATGTATAATAATATATATAGCATAAATATGTAAAGTGCTTTATATAGTCCTTACACCTAGTAAGCACTCTAGTGGTTATATGTTAAGCATTATGCAAAGCTCTATATAGCTATAAAATTTATGTATTGTTGGTATTTTCTTATTATTTAGTGAGGAAGGAGAGAGAAGGGAATAGCAAAATTTTTATACATTAAATAAAAAAGAAGAAAAAGACTTGCCAGGTTTTTTGGTGCACGCCTGTAATCCCAGTATTTGGGAGGCTGAGATAGGAGGATCGCAGGTTCAAGGACAGCCTCAGCAACTTAGTGAGGCCTTCCACAACTTAACAAGACCCTGTTTCAAAATAAAAAAATAATTAAAAGAGCTGAGGGTGTGACTTGGGGTAGAATACCCCTGGGTTCAATCCCAGTACCAAAAGAAAAAAAAAAGATTTGCTAAGATCCTATTATGGGCAAGTCACTGGGGATTCCATAAGGAAAAAGGACAGGTGTTGTCACTGTCCTCAGGTTACTTTGTGTGTGTGTGTGTGTGTGTGTGTGTGTGTGTGTGTGTGGTACTGGGGATTGAACCCAGGGGCATCCTACCTCTGAGCCACACCCTCGGTCCTATTTTATTCTTTATTTTGAAACAGGGTCTCGCTAAGTGACTGAGAGCCTCACTAAGTTGCTGAGGCTGGTCTCGAACCTACCCACGATCCTCCTGTCTCAGTTTCCCAAGTACTGGGATTACAGATATGTGCCACCACGCCCAGCTTCCCAGCTTCAAAGTTACTTTTATTTTTAACCAGTCACTCTGGCCAGGTAGATGGATACAGACGTGGTCGGATACAGAAGATTAGAGGGAAGAAGAATTTGGTGGGGAAGTTCACAGGGTCAAAAGGGGGGTATGAAGGTAACAGGAGGAGCTGACAGGAAGATATGCAGATATGGAATTTAGTGGAGAGCATGGAGTTAATCCTAGATTTAGGGGTTATCAGGAGTCGGGTCGGGAGGGTGGGAACAGCTTCCTAGATTGAACAGATAGAATGAGAAGCAAAGGTAGGTTAAGGACGGAACCCCTAAAAATTCTAAATTTTTAAGAATCAAAAACAGAATTTTAAGCCAGGCATGGTGGCGCATGCCTGTTGATCCCAGTACTTAGGGGGCTGAGACAAGAGGATTGCAAATTTGAAGCCAGTCTCTGCAATTTGGTGAGACCCTTCATCAGAAAAAAGAGCTGGGGATGCAGCTCAGTGGCAAAGGCCCTTGGGTTCCATCCCTAGTACTGCAAAACAAGGAATTTTTGACTAAAAATTAAAATGAAAATAGAGAAAGTTTACAAAGATGGATATTGAGAGAGGAGAAAAGAATGGTCAAAAAAGTAAGAGAGCCAGGATTGTACAAAGGATATAGAACTATAGAGACTGCAGAGAAGAGTGGAAGAAACAGTATCCTGTGTTTGCAACCTGGGGAAGCACACACATTTTGCCCAGCCACCGAGAGCTGCACGGGTTTGTTAAAAGGCCAGACTCTGAGACACTTCCTCTGTCACGAGGCTCTTGCTGTCCGGCAGAATCTCATTTCCTGACATTTGCTCACACTCTGCTCATAATAACTCCTCGCTTGATGGTTTACCAAGAGCTCTCTCACATCTCGTCTGGGCCTCACTGGCACGAATCGGGCAGAGTCACGATCATTATCTCCATTTACAGATGAGGAGGAAATGGGTTCCGAGAGGCTAAATAATGTGTCTGAGGTCCTGCAGATTTATTGACATCCTGCGACACACTTGGTATTCTCTATGGGACTCTGGCCTTGGAGAATGGTGTCTCCCGAGATATCTTTTCAGAAATTATGCTCTATGCAAGATCGTAGAGCGGCAATTTGGATCCACATGATCTGTGACATTTGGAGAGTTGACTTCCTTAAATCCTTTTGGAAATAAAGAAAGAAAGAAAGAAAGAATGGGTAGGGGAAGAAACCAGGCATTAGGGTATTTTTACAGTGATGGGGAGACAAAGACAGACAAGCATATTGTTAGATGTCGTCATTCCATACTATCCTCTCCCTTCACCCCCAAAAGATAGACAACTGGGCTAGGTCCCAGGGCTCTTGGCAGTAGCCGAGGCAATGTCTCCTCCCCCGGGTGCTACACTTCCTCCCCCCAGAGGCCCAGGACATGTGCTGCCTCTTGTGTGTTCCCATATTTCTGCTGCTGACTTAGGATCTTGGGTCTGACCCTGGTGCCCTCCCTCCTGTCTTTCCGTCAGACCTTCCCATTTCTGGAGTCAACAGCGTCCCGAAAGCACTGGGAGCCAGAGTGCCATAACTCAGACACCAGCCAGCAGGAGCCACCAAGAAAGAGAAGAAGGAACGAAACAGGAATGGGCATGGGGGCCTCAGAGGTCGAGCTGAGGTTGCAGAGGAAGGGGTGGATGAAGCAAGGGCCTGAGACTAAGGCAGTGAAGCACCAAGCCAGTGCGTCCGGGGTCCAGTTGAAAGCTTCTGTATAAAGTCCAGTGTGTATGCAAAGGAGGTGGAATTTGGAGCCTGGGTCACCAGGAGCAGGGGATAAGAGGAGCTAGAACTGGCCCCTTCCCAGACAGAGATGGGCAAGAGGTGGGCAGGGACAGGCTCCAGCCTGATACAGGAGTGCTGCTTTGTGAGCCAAGGCTGAAGCACTTGTGAATGAAAGGGGCACATAGAAAGGGGGGATTGCAGGCTGTACACCCCCACCGAGATGCAAATAAATGATCCTGAGAATCTGGCTGCAGACTCCTTCCACATTGCACAACCTGGGGGGCCTGCGAGGTTGCTCAGGTCTGAATTGGTGACTCTGACCTTGTAGTCTAGAGCAGGACTCAGCCGGGGAGAGCCATAGGCTAGGAGGCATTGCCCCAGAGAAGGACAGGCACTGGAGTCCTTCATGGTGCCCAGAGGGATCCCAGGGGGCTGCCACCATGCACTGGAAGGGTGTAAGAGGAGCCTTCTGGAACTCCCAATTCAGGGTGTTAAGATATGTTGGGCCATATTGGTGCTGTTTCACAAACACTTTAAGCCAATATCTCAGACATTTGGCTAATTGTCACTTATTTATTTATCTAATTTATTTATTTATTTTGCAGTACTGGGGATGGAACCCAGGGGCATTCTATCTCCAAGCTACATCTCCAGCCCTATTTTTTATTTATTTTGAAATGGGGTCTCACTAAGTTGCTGAGGCTGGCCGCGAACCCAGATTCTCCAGTCTCAGCCTCCCAAGTACTGGGATTACAAGTGTTCACCACCACTCCCGACTTAACTATTTTATGTTAGATAACTATATTATGTGTCCTCTTAAAAGTCCAGATTTTAATAGCTTGCATTATTCTTTTTTAATAACATTTAACATACATAAAAGTATGTATATACATATAGAAATATAATATAAATATGGAAAGGTATAATATGCATACCTACCTAAGTGTAACCAGCACTCAGACCCAGAAATAGAATATTCCAGCACCCTAGAAGTCCCTACAATACTTAGCTCTTGAAAAAAACATATCTTAGCAACTCTGCCAACCCCAAGAAATACATTTCTGATTTGAGAACAAACAAGGAAATACTTTGCAATATGTGGGCTTTCACTCTCTGGCCCACTTTCCATACACTTCGGTTCTGCAGAGGGAATTACGGGACATGGCCAATTTACCCAGGAAAGCCCATGGAGATTCATTTCTATTACCTAAATCTGATGTGTAGTTGCTAGCTGTGGCTGTCCTGCTGTGACTCAGAAGTCAGCCCTGTGTCTGACCAACTGACCTGGGTCCTGGTGACGGATTAATGTTCTACACATCTTCCTTCTAAGTTCTGAGGCAGCAGCTGGCATGGAAAGAGCAATTTTCCACGATCAGACCTGTCTCTTTCCATGCAGATACCCATAGAGTGCTTGGCATCCTTTCCTTTACAGAGCATGCGCACCTTGGAATTACTAGAAATCTGCTTCCATGGTCTTTTGAGTCCAGAGTCTCTGCTGGGGATTAGGACAGAGCATAGATGAGGGGTGGGGGGCAAATATTCCCTTGAAACCATATGCAAGGTTTTTAGTATTTTTCTGGGGAAACTCTCAAAGTTACACAATATTTCCACAACCTGCCCCTCCCCCTAAAAGCTAATAAACTCTCTACTTAACTGTGAGTTATTTGAGGGCAGCGACATTGATTCCCTTCAATCTGTGTTCACCCTGGGATTCTTTGCCTACACGACCAGCCTATTATCAGCTTGCGTAATAGAAAAACTGGGAATTCGGGTCAGACATATAGCCTTCCCAGGGCTGACTGCCCGCTACATGAAGGGTGTCTGCAAAGTCCAGCTGCCTCCCCCTGTCTCTGATTCATCCTGGGCAAGATGAGATGGGGAGAGAACTTGGGTTCACAGTGATCTGGATATTTCAGACAGATCACCAATATGAAATCAAGGCTGGCCAAGAGTCAGTAACACCACCGAGAATAGCCACAGAAGGGCAGTAAGTGCAGGGTGTCCTTGAAGGTCTCAGTTGATTAATTAATCTTCTCACCACCTCCAGCCAAGCTCAGCCAGGAAACTTCCTCCCACCCTTGGGACAGGCCCCAGCCCTTCAAAGGCACATGCCCTGGGTGTGAACCCGATCACTTCTGGTTTACACTCTATCGAGTTCACGATTAACACTGCACCAGTGTTTTGAGTTCATGTGCTTTGTCTGCATCCATGACTGGAACTAGGACTATTCCAGGGACCTGCAGGTATTTTGTAAACACCAATTGCACCAATTAAACTTAAAGTTCTGAATAATGATGTCTGTGGCTAAGTTGAACTTAGAATTACGCATAAAGTGATATATATAAAAGCTTGTATAGTTCCCTCTGCCCCCCTCCAGCACCCAGGAAAGATATCTGTCACCCAACTATCAAACAGTGAGAAGTGTTAATGGCGACCACCTTAAAGGCATATCTGTCCCTTTGTCAATTTCTGTAGGTCCTTAACATACACCAAAGATTCAACAGTTGTGTATTTCAGGGAACTCATCAGACTCTCCTGATCAATACCTATTGACTTACAGGTGCTAAATGGACAGCGTACCCAAATAAGTTGCTCCCTATCTCACTTAATGGCCACCTAACTCATCCACAACCCCAGCCTGGGAGACTGGTGATTCCTATACCAAGGTTCTCTCCAATAGAATGGGAAGAAAGTACATCAGTTAATAACTCCTAGAATTTGGCTTAGATTTTCAAATATATAAGCATCAAGGTGGAAACTCTAAGAGGTAGAGAGGGTAGACAATATTAATCCATTTTTAAAGTGAAATTAGCCAGTCACAGAAAGTGAACAGTCATATGTTTTCTCTCATATGCAGAAGCTAGGGAGTAACTGGGATATAAGAGAGACTTTGGATAATGGAGGAGAAACCCCAGTGGAGTGAGGGAGGTGGTCTAAGGGAGGGAGAGGGAGAAGGAGAATTAATGAAGGAAACACTTCCATGGATATTATGTACGTATGTGAGAATACCAATGTCAATCTCAATATCATGTATGGGGGAAGGGAGGAATGGGGAGAGGGGGGGAGGGAGGCTCACCAAGTGCTGTGTGCATGTATGTCACTATCACTACGTACTACATTATGATGTGAGACTGTAAGACTATAATGCACCGAAAAAGTATAAAAATATTTTATGTAAGTGGAAAAAATAAAGTGATATTAATAATAATAATATCAATAATATCTACCATCAATGAACACAGTTAAAGAGCTGTGTTGAGCAGATGGCTAATTATAAATAATCTCATATTTTCTCAAGAAGGCAGTAAAATCAACATTACTTTTATTTCCACTTTTCAAATGGGGAAGCTTGGTTGAGAGATGGAAAGTACTCTGGCAAAGAACGTGCCCACAGAGCCAAAATCAAGCCTAGATCTCCCTGATCCCATAGCCGGCGTTGAGAACTGAAAGCCAGCTGACTACCCCCAGGTGTCTAGTCCATAACCCAGTGTTGGGGATGGTACCAGGAGTAGACTCCATATTCTTAATTCCTATACTCAATTTCTGCACATTAAGATGAAATCTAGAATTCCTTCCAAAGCTTACAGATCATCTAATTCTTATTTTAAGTCTAATCACACAATGGATGGGTAGGCATTTCCCCGAAACCCTGGCAAAGTTTCCACTGCCCACAAGATGGCGTTGAGGGGCGAACCAAAAACCTACAGATATCCCAGAAGTACCATTCCATGGTAGCCTAGATGCACTGACTGGCATTTTCTAACAGGTTCTGCTAACATTTTTTTGGCCAAGGGAGGTGAGGGGACCTAGGAAGACATATCAATTGCCTGACATGTGCCAATTTCTATAGTAAGTGCTTCGCATCTGTTATTCCAAAGAAAAGTCTCAGAAACTCCCTGGGAATTCCCTGGCAGGTGCCCAGGCGCTCGACAATCATATGCTAAACTAATTGGTTTAACTTTCAGTTCTTTGGGAACCCTGATCACATCTTCCTTCAGTGACTTTACAGCTGACCTAGATTGATGTACAATAGGTGTCCAATCTGTTGAATCGTCAGTGAGTGGTGTTCCATACAGTGTCTTGAATGCTGGTCTTTTCTGGGTAAAGCTTGGGTAGATTTCATATTCACATTATAGTGATATTGTCCTTGAAAGCTGAGGTTCTAGGGCAGAAAGATCAAGGTAACCAGCACCCAGACCCAGAAATAGAACATGCCAGCACTCTAGAAGTTCCTACAATACTTAACTTGGACCATGAGAAGCCCTGATGTGTATCTGCAGCTCCACTCCTCACAACCTTTAGACAAATCACCATGATCCTCGACATCTTTATCTTTGAAATAGCCATGCTTGTCCTGTGTAGTTTATTTTATTGAAATCATCAAGCATGCTAAGGAATGCAAATTACAATGCAGAAAAAGCCACTATTCCAAACATGAAACTCTATCCATATGAAGAGAGCGGTTATTACCTTACGGTAGAGTAGGTAGCACTAAATCTGCTCATACATTAGGACTCTGGAGTCAGCCAGGCATGGTGGTGCAACGCCTGTAATCCCAGTATTTGGTAGGCTGAGACAGGAGGATCACAGGTT
>PVJS01059803.1:0-11414 GCA_004027185.1 Glis glis
TTGATGGAGAAATAAAAACCTTCCATGACAAACAGAAGCTGAAAGACTTTATGTCTTCCAAACCAGCACTAGAGAAAATGCTCAAAGAGATTAATTACAAAGAAGAAAAAATAAGGAAACGCCAGAACCAGAGAAACAGTGATTTCCATCAAACAAACAACTAGGCAAAGAACAAACACTACCTCAAACAGAAATTAAAATTCAAAATGTTAGGAATGAAAACCCATCTCTCAATAATCATGCTGAATATAAAGGGCCTCAACTCCCCAATCAAAAGACATAAGGTGGCAGAATGGATTAAAAATCACAATCGATCTATATGCTGCCTGCAAGAAACACACCTTACAAGTAAAGATGCGCACAAACTAAAGGTGAAGGGGTGGAGCAAGGTAATCTACACTAATGGAACTCGAAAACAAGCAGGAGTAGCAATTATATCAGACAAATTAGACTTCAAACCTAAACTTTCAGAAGAGACAAAGAAGGTCATTTCTTACTGGTAAAAGGAACAATCCAGCGAGAGGATATAATAGCCAACATTTATGCCCCAAACATAGGTGCAACCACTTTCATAAGAGAAACCCTTCGTGACATTAAATCACACATAGATCCTAATACAATAATATTGGGAGACTTCAACACACCTCTCACACTAGATCGATCTTCAAGAAAAAAGGTCAGTAAAGATGCCTCAGACCTAAGGAACACCATAAACCAAATGGACCTAGTAGACACATACAGAATATTCCACCCAACTACAGCTGAATTCACATTTTTTTCAGCTGCTCATGGAACTTTCTCTAAAATAGACCATATTCTAGGCCACAAAGTGAGTACTAGCAAGTTCAAAAAAATGTGACATAATCCCCTGTGTCTTTTCAGACCATAATGGAATGATACTAGAAATCAACTATAAGAAGACCCAGAGAAACCTCATAAACACGTGGAGACTGAATACCACACTGCTGATTGAGGAATGGGTAAAAGAAGAAATAAGGGGAGAAATTAAGAAATTCCTAGAAACAAATGAAAACAGAGACACAACATATCAAAATCTCTGGGACACCCTGAAGGCAGTATTAAGAGGAAAATTCATAGCACTGAGTGCCCACATAAGAAGAACAGAAAATCACCAAATAAATAACCTAATGACACATCTCCAGACCTAATCCACCCACGGTTCCTAAGATTTCTCGCTTTCTAGTTCTCAAGGTTCCTTCCTAACCAGACTTCAACCTGGAAGGAGATGAACTAATTGTGGGAAGGGGAAGGGGAGAGAGGCACAGAGAAGGGAGGTGTTGGTGAGGACATGGCTCCTATGTCTGAGGGGGGGCTGAGCTGGCCACGACAGATGCAGGTTTCCCCAAGGGCTGTGTCTAGAAGCCCTCTATGTCAGCACAGAAGGAAAATCTGGTTGAATCAGGGAGCAGGGAACTTTTATTATGCCCAAAGATTTCCCCAAGGCAGATGTTTTTGCATCTTGGCAGCCCATTTTTGGGGGGCAAGCAGAGAGATGAACTTGCTGTCATTTGTAATGACTCTGTCCCCATGGTAAAATTGGCCTGGTCAGGACTGGGAAGGCATTGGAATCGTTTCCTAGTTTTGCTAGCTTCCTGGAAGGTGAAAGCCTTATTTCTCTGAGCATGTTTCCCTTTAATTATTGTGCTTTCCAGAGACTCAGACTTCAGCTTTACCCAGCACAAAGCAATTTGGGTACAGGCCACAGAGAGGACTCCAACAGCGTGTATAAGGACTTTAATTCCCTGAAATTGATATGTTTTTCTTCTTATGACTGCTAATTCCACACATGCCTGTGACATGAATTTGAAATGTGCTATTCCATATAAAGACTGCTCACTGTTTCAAGTCATCCTAACAATGGGTAAAAGCATTTAAGGCATCCCTTTTAGTGCAAAAGGCAGAGCTATGCTAAGCTTCTGTAATTAGCTTTGAATGTTTTTTGTCACGACACAGCCTATTATACGTGAGACCAAGATGGAATGCCATTCCAGCTGACTCTGTGTGTATGTGTGTTTAGGCACCTATTTAAAACATAACCACAGGCCAACCTGTCTTTATCGAGGCACATGGATATCGTTACTGCCCTTGCAATTTGGCTTGGAAGGAAATACAGCAGTTAACCACCTAAAGTCTCAGTAGACAAAAGAAGGACACCATAAAGTTTTACAACTATGGAACAGAAGATTGCAAGATGTAAGTTCCATTATAAAAATTAGAAACTAAGTTATGTTACATACGTGAGTAGTGTTTTCATAGAGTTGATTAGAAGAGCTTAGTTATGACCTGTGACTAGAAGATTCCATTTCCACTAAGAAGTGGAGTAAGAATTGGAAAAACATCAGTTCCTGCATCTTTGATCCCAATCCCATTGTATCCAGATAATGTAAACATATTTTCTCACAAGCTTTCAATATGTAAAAACAATGCGCTAGGATTATTTACATTTTGAATTTGTGTTGCTAGCTGTTTCCTGACAGCCAAGCTGACTGTCATGACGAAGTCTGTCCATGGGTTCCTTGGTCAGGTATCCCATCAGACTCATTTTAATGGAGCAAATCCCATTCAGGTCCTGGAAAGTTTAAAGCATTTTAACCTTTAATTGAGTTCCCCTAGGAATCAGGTTGAGATCCAGAAATCCTAAATAAAACCAAACATTCTGGGTGACAGTTTGGTTTGGTGTGTGTGTGTGTGTGTGTGTGTGTGTGTGTGTGTGTGTGTGCATGCGCGCACGTGTGTGTATGTTACTGGGGATTGAACCTAGGGGCATTCTACCTCTGAGCCACGCCCCCAGCCCTATTTTATTTTTTATTTTGAACCAGGGTCTTGCTAAGTTTCTGAGGGTTTTGCTAAGTTGTTGAGGATGTCCTCGAATCTGTGATCATCCTATCTCAGCCTCCGAAGTACTGGGATCACAGGCATGTGCCACCATGCCCGGCTGGTTTGGTTCATATTAAAGCTTGCTCTCTTGAGGACTGTAGACACCACAAACATGCCTTCTGTACTGTGTTCAGCTACTGTATTCAAGGTACTAGGTACTCTTAATGTTTCTAGGGTTTCCTAAATAGTCTAGAAATAAAGCTAACAGAAGAAAGCAATATATTTCACTTAACTAAACTAATGGCATTTTTAAAGTTATTTCTTTTCAAACGTCTCCTGAAAAGACTTGGTCAGAATTTTGGTGGCAATAGAAATACTCAAACATGAATCCAACAGCTGTCCTTGAAGTTTCCAGACCTTGAGTATATTAAGACTAAAACTCTGCCCTGAATGCTATAACCTTTACAGGTCTGTATTTCTTCTCTAAGAAATAAAAAGAACAAAGTCACCACTCTCCTCTGACAACTGGAGGAAAACTCAGTAGAAACTCAACACTCTTTTCAGTGAGAAATACCTGATGTCATATATTTTGTTTAATAAAGAATGAGCTGGCAGTACACTAAGCCAATTTAAGAATGTGATCTGTAACTCACAGTCTTAATTACATAGAGAAAAAGTGAATGGGTTCATTAATGCGGTGAAAAGGAACAGTGACCCTACCTGCCAAGTGGCAAGGTGGGAATAATTAATCTGGTCAATTAAAAAGAAACAGATAATTTAAAATGCAAAGGTGACCAGGTGGAGCACCGCATCCTACTCTCTGGAATTGCAAATTCTTACTGTCAAGACTGGTCTTCTCGATACATCTTCTTCATTCTTTTCTCTTTAAAAATTATTTTTGCCATTGCCCAAATATAACAGAAAAATCCTTCTGAGCTATGAATTATGATCTTTTTCTTTATGTCTCATGCTTTAAAATATTTATTTATTCTAACATGCACTACAGACATGCTCCAGGCGGTTACAAAGCCCTAGTTCCTAGCCAGGTTTCTTTTCTCTCTTTGTGGGGATCTGTTACATCTTACTTTCCCTTCAAAATTGTTTGTCTTTTTTTTCTGGGGATTTTAATAATATTTTAAAAGTGCTGGAGTCTGAGCCACCCTGTCTGGCTTATCTAATCCCATTTATGATCCTATAACCTTGAGGCTTGCCACAGCCTGCCTGTCAGCACCAGATTCTAAATACATAGGGTGGTGTGTTTGCTCTGTAGGACAGGAAATTGGCCAAACAAGTTACTTTTCTACAAATGTTCATAATTCCTCTTGACATTTACAAGGCAGTTGTAGTTCTTAGACATAGAATGATCTCCGGACACCTCAGGGAGCAGCGAGTGGTCGTCTACAACGAAGCTCCTGCAGGTATTTTTGCACATCCGTAGCATGCCTGGCTGCACCCCTGTTCAAAACCTGTGTCCAGCTACCTGCACTGCAGCTACGCAGAAAAGAGAACGTGTCAGTCTTCTAATCCTTTTCAGCTGGTGCAAGCTCAGTTCCAGGACAAATATCAATATCATTTTCATTTGAACCACAGCAAAGTTCTTTAAAAGCAGCCTCTGAGTTGCTCAGTCTGCTCAAGGAAGACTTTTTATGGTGAGAGTCTGGCTGTAAAGGAGGGAGATTCTCATCTAAAAACCAAATGCCGCAGTGGTGAAGTGCATTGAAAGTCTCTATTTCCTAGGTGTTAGACCTGGCAAGTCTAACCGTGAGGGTGGGGAAGGACGTTTTCGCGGACGTGCTCACACACAGTGGTACATATTGTTGGCTCTGTAGGAGGCGCGCTGTGGCCATATGTGCGTCGCCGAGCGAAATGGAATAAACAGCTGCCGCCAGGAATCCAATTCCTGGCAAGGAGGCAAGCCCGAGCCCTCCTGTTTCCAAAATAAAAATCACCAGAGGGATTCCCTTTCCTGCAGTTCCAGCCAGTAGTTTTATAAAAGCATAAAACATCGCTGTATTGTGGTTTATAATAATCCCTTACATTTGTAAAGCATTTTACAGTTTACAAAGCGCTTTACAAAGCACATTATCTCATTTGAGCCTCATAACAGCCTTGGAGAGTACAAAGCACAGATACCATGACTTGCTTTTCACAGATGGAGAAAGGAAGGTTGGGAGAAGAATGCGATGAGCTGGACGCCCCAGCCCGGGACTCCTCAGGCCTAACCCAGAGCTGTCCAGGCAGAAACCTAATGAGACACTACTGGGGAACTTGGAGACCCAGGGAAGGGCCCCGTTTCTGTGTTAACTGAAGTTCAAGCACCACTTCACGTGGCTTTCTTTCCTTTGTGCAAGCATGGGCTCATTGTGCCCTAGGTCTTCTACACTTTTTGAAGCAGCCAGGGAGGAAAGGACGTTGGAAGAGGGCAAGCAGCGAGAGGAAAGGTACTCCGCCTCCTGAGTGAGGACTCTGGTTTGCAAATGGCAAAGCTGTCATTTCATTTTCAGCACAAACTACAGAGATCCGCCAAAGTCACCTCAGAACTGCAGGGAGGAAAGAACTTGGCTATTGTTCAGTTGTTCTCAGACTCTGCCACCTTTGTGTACCCTTTGCAGAAAAATAGGCTCTTCTGGAACTGCAGGCTTGTGCCCATGGGTAGGCAGATTTCCAGAAAACCTTTGACATAGAAATTCCCTCTGATCTTTGGAATTGGCAGGATGCTGATGCAGACTTGTCTTGCCCTGTGAAAGAGGACATCATGGGTGGGTGCTGTGGTTTCCTATGGTGGGCTGTCTTAGCTCTGAAACAGGGAACCACTCTCTGGTAGACTTGAAGTTACCTCTAACATGAACCTGGTTTCCAGAGCCGGTCTCAGGGGGCCTGCCAGCACACTTTGGGATTTTGTGTTCTTTTCTTCCAGCCTCAGAATCTAGCAGCATAATCTAGTAGTTAAAATACAGAGACTAGAACTGACTCACCAGTGCTCTGTACCTATCAGCTTTGTGAGCTCGAGCAAGTTTACTTAAGTTTTGTGTGGAGCTTACTTGCAAACATGGGGCTGTTAATAAAAGTCTGCTTTATAGGGCTGTTGTAAGAATTTCATTAGTTGTTACCTGTGAAGTGCCTGGAGTAGTGCCTGGTGAGAGCTAAGTGTTTTATCCGGCTGTGTTAAGCTCTGCAAGGCAATGGCAGTCCAGCCCAGGCCAGCCTCTCCCCGCTCCTTTAGCATGCTCCAGTTCCTCACAGTGGTGATGTCCCCTTTCCCTGTGCCTATTTTCACCCAGACATGCCTTCCCAGGAATCCTTCAGGAAGATGCACAAGCCAAAAGGCACATTGCCTCATGTGATTTTGTCATGATCTCTCCATCCTACAGAGCAACAGGGGTTGCAGGAACACAAAACATTTTGGTCTAGTGTATTTGCATTGTTGTTGTCAAAGTAAAACTTGCACCTGGCAAAGTTAAACAGGCATGAAGATTTTATTCTAGGCTGTTGCAGTATAGGAGAGAGGCCCTTATTCAATCTGAATTCATCTCTGCTGAAACAAAAGGTGTACGATTCTTAAGCACTGGGAGAGAGGGAGATGGAGTCATCTGTGTTTGTTAAGTAGCTTTACCCAAGGGAAAGTAACCTTGAATCTTTACAACACATGGTAGTTTTACGACTTGGAAGAAGGCACCACTGACTTAGGCTCCTATCACCCCACAGGTTGTGTTGTGGGCTCAGCTGAGGGAGGGTGCTATTTCTTTTGATGATTATGTTTTAAGCTATGGCTCACAGGTCCTTGAGAAAGACATTCTTGCATTGTAAAATTGCCACGAGACTTTTTTAAAAAAATACTGGGGGTTGAACCCAGGGGCATTCTACCTCTGAGTTATACCCCCCCAACTTTTAAATTTTTTAGATTATTTTATTTATTTGGTACAGGGGATTGAACCCAGAGGTCTTCTACCTCTGAGCTACACCCCCATCCCTTTTTATTTTGAAACAGGGTCTCTCTGAGTTGCTGAGGGTCTTGCTAAATTGCTGAGGATGGCCTGAATCTCTGGTCTCAGTATCTCAAGTACTGGGATTACAGGCAAACGCCACTGTGCCTGGCCTGGCAAGAGACTTTTAAAAAGCTTATACATATCTCAGACTGAAGGTACAGCTTAGTGGTAGAGCACTTGTCTAACATGTACAAAACCCTAGGTTCCATCCCAGCACTACAAAAAAAAAAAAACCCCACCAAGAACCAAATATCAAACAACAAAAAACATATCTCAAAGGGGAAGAGAATAAATTTATTATTAAGAGTTTTCTTAAACAAATATGCTTCAAGAAAAGAGAAGTCAGTCCGGAGTCAGGAAGAAGCCTGTGTAAAGGTTAGTCACGCTGAGGGAGATGTCCAGGCTACCTTGGTCATTGGTCTTCCTGAAACTGGATTGCGATTTCACCCTTCCCACAGAATCCCTTCCAAGGTGGACAGAAGCAGAGCAGTGTGCCTCCTCGGTCAGGACAGTGGCCCAGTCTCTTGGTTTCTCAGCCCTTTCCTTTTCTGAGGGAGCTCCACTCTCACAGGCAGAGGAAGGAGAGCGCCTCGTTTTGCTCTCTGTCCTGAGCCCTTTAAGTCCTGGCCCACTCCATCACTGATGTTCCTTCTCTGGACCAGAAATTGACAGTCTGCCATTTGAGTCCATTCAGGATCCTGTGGCTTTGGAAAAAACTACATAGCAGAGGAAAAGCCGAAACGCTAGCTAAGTTGGACTTTGGCCTGAACCTCAAAAGGGATGCACTTTAAAGACAATAGGTCTTCTCACAGAGAATCCCCTTGTGGATTCCCATACACAACCTAGGTTATAACTAGTTTGTCAACCCTCAGGTGAATACCCACTTCCTTTCCTACTCCCAAACAGCCCCAGTCATTCAGTAGCAGATGCCATCTAGCACTCCAACAAAATGGTTAGTGATGCCCATTACTGCTTAAACCTTACAAAACAGCCAGGGAGGAGGGGGCTCCCTGTTGCAAGGGAAAGGGTGGGCCTGAAGTCTACTGATCAGATTCACTTTTCACCAGTTCTACCAGGGTGAGCATCAGGCATGCCCACTCCCTCGCCTCTATAGTCTGCCACTCTCATCCAATGACCAAATTCATTTTTAGAAACAACACAGTTAATATTGGTATTGATAAGCATTTCCCAAATTTGCAAGGTGCCTTTTCTCTTCCCCCTTTCTCTTCTCCTCTACCTTTTGGGTCAATGAGCCTTGGTTTTGTGTAGAACAGTATTTTTTTTTTTGTTTTTTTCTTCTGTTCTGCCCTGGAAGGGGAGTTGGGGGGAGAGAAAGATTGCTGGGATATTAAAGGAACTGTATCACTCAAGGGCCATTCTGTTCCTCCTCTGGGCCTCTTGTGAGTGCTGATGGGGAAGGGAGGTTGTCAGTTCTTGTTGTATCCCATGGGTTTTTGGCTGTATAAGTGATGCAGAGTCATACTTAAATTGTATTTTACCCATTCAAAGGAACCACTTTTAAACTTAAAGCAGACCCTGACCTGCAGAAGGCCAAGCGTGAAGGGTCCACAGGGGATTGAGCAAGATGAAGTAAATACTGCAGGTCTCTTTGTTCTTGGCCACACACAGGCTTTATGAGGGTAAATGTGGCATGCTCAAAACAGCATGAGTTTACATTAATCTTTACCTCAGGAAGCACTTTCAATAAGACTCAATTGCTCTCCCCCCCCCCCAGTACTGGGGATGGAACCCAGGGGCCCTCTACCACTGAGCGGCACCCCCAGCCTTTTTATTTTTTGGTTTGAAACAGGGTCTCACTAAGTTACTGTGTGCTGGCCTGGAACCTGCCAATCTCCTGTCTCAGCTTCCCCAGTACTGGGATTACAGGTGTGGGCCAACACACCCTGCTTCAATTGCTTTCAATGTTAATTCTAAATGATAATGCATTCTTGGAGCACTCATGTAGAAAGAACATGAGACCTCTGGACATTTAGGGATAGAAAAAGACATGCTAGACAGTATGTGCAAGACGCAGGCTCTGACTTGGAGTTTAGAGGAGAGAAAGGACCAGTCCCCACAGAAGAGGCCCACAGGCTACAGGTTCAATTCACAATTTAGTAATGGCTAAGCATGTTGAAGGGGTTAACCACAGAACAGTAAGGTAAGAAATCCATGCAGGAATATGAACAGCCTCACAGAAATGTCCAGCCCAAACCAGCTACATAATTGTTGAAGCTTGGTACAAAATGTAAACGCAGGCTCCCTAGTTCATAAGTTATTAGGGACTTCAAAACAGTAACAGCAGAGAATCAAGCCCAGCATGGGGCCTTCCTGTGTACAGACCCTGTGTGACTACACCAGTCCCACGCCCTTGAGGTCCCCAGTATCTCCAACAGCGTGAGTCCAAATGTGTAAGTCCACCATCAAAAAACTCTTCTGCAGTAATTTTCCATAGCAATCAGGGAGAAAAAAAAAAAAAAAACCCTTTGCCCTCAACACAGAGAAGCCATGTCTGCAGAAGAAAAGAGTGGGGTGGACTTCACTAGGATCCAGCCTGAACCCAGCTCTCTTCACCCTGTTCCCCTTTCTTCCTTTTCTTTAGAGAGCGACCTTCCTTGAAGGGAGGTTCCACTGAAAGCTACTGCCAGGATCTGCGCCTGTTCTGGAGGCGCCTCAGTGCTATGAAAAGGTTTTCTTTGCCATCTCCTTCCTTCTTAGTAAACACATAGCTCTTTAAGTGATTCCAGAAAAAAAAAAAAAAGATTTGGCAAGTTTTGTGGACTTTTATTAGATATACACTGTAATTCCAAACTGTGATTACATGATGTCTGGCTTTCCCTCCACCCAAATTCAATATCCTGGAAAATGGGAAGCTTTATTGCAAGGCTGAAGCACACACCAGGGGTGGGGCCCGGAGGCGAGCGCTCAGGCTTGCTGATGGCTCTGCTTCCACTTCCTGAAATCTCTAAGCTGCCTGGAATTGGATACTTAACCTCCGCTTTGCCTTTCAGACAGACTTTTTCATATTCTTGGATTATGTTTACTATGCAATAATTATAAGTGTTTCTAAAAGGGACAAATGGATCATAATTCTACAATCCTAATCCTACAACTGTTTTCACATTCTTATTCTCTTGGACTATCCTTTTGATTCTTGTGTTCCTGGTGGAGTTATAATGTTTTATTTTGTTGTTGTTGTTCTGGTGTAGTTGAATCTTAATCTATTTATATTCATAAAGGAAAACATATTTATAAACTTAAAGAAGATGAAGGAACAATAAAGCAAACAAGAGGCCTTAGAATTGCCTGCAAATGGAAAGTAAAGAGATAATCACTTAGGGGCAGTGACCCCAGTAGGAAAGACCTGAAGTGATCCTTACCAGTTGCCTGGTCCTGTGCCTTTACTTTATAGAACAAGAAACAGGCTCAGAGGTGAAATGACATGCCCAAAGTTATACAGCCCCTAGGGTAGCCAGGACTAAACGAAGGCTGAGTGACTTTTTCACATAAACTACATAATACCATTTCCACATTAGTAACTTTTTGTGGGGTAGAAATTCCATTTATTTATTTATTTATGGTACTTGGGATTGAACCCAGGGGCATTCTACCTCCAAGCTACAACCACAGGCTTTTTATTTTAAAACAGGATCTCCTCGCTAAATTACCGAGGTTCTCACTAAGTTGCTGATGCTGGCCTTGAAACTGCAATTCCCCTTTATCAGCTTCCCAAGTACTGGGATTACAGGCAAAGTTCTTCAATGTCAGTCCTTCATTCGGGGAAGGAGGGAATTGAAACTGATGCTCTTAAAGATGCTCCCAACTCTACACTTTGAATCCAACTCGAACACAATCAGACCCCTGCCTAGCCAGCCCGGAACTACCTTGCGCACAATGGAAAATGTGGAAGCGATCAGAAGACTTTCAGAGAGCTGTTTTATGCAGTGGCTAACCAGAGCCTTAAGAATTGTGACAATACATATGGTGCCAGACTGCCCCGCAGTCCAGCAGTTTCATTTTAAAAGCACTAACTCAGAGAGGGGGCGGGGTGTCAAGCAAACAAATGCAGGGACATTGAGTTTCCAGCAGTAATTCCCTCAAGGCCTTCAGAAGACTTTCTGGCAGAGGGAGGCCCCCTCTGCTGGTAGGATTCGACATCCACCAAACAGTTGGAACTTGTTAGGTTTGTGGGAAATGGGAAGAAAAAAAATCATAGGATTAGAATCAACACAGTAGAATCGTAAGGAAACATGAAAAAGAATCTAGTCTAAAGTCTCAAACAGATGTAGGAAGTTTAAAGTAGTTTTCCCATATATTTGTTAGGCAACAAATTGTCCTGAGGAAATTTTCACCATCAGTTGTGAAATGTGAAGTTATTTTTCTGGAAATAGAAGGCTCTTGACAAATACTTACTGAATCAATAATGGGTAAAAATCACACTTTTTCTGAGTGAAGAGTAGGGCCCCATTCCCAGCATGCTCAGTTCTATTCTCTATTTGCCTCAACCAACATTTTCTAAATTCCAGTCTTTCTAGTGTCACTTCTTTCTAGTGTGCTTCTTTTTTTTTTTTTTTTTTTTTTGGTTCCGGG
>PVJS01059804.1:0-11414 GCA_004027185.1 Glis glis
GAGAGAGAGAGAGAGAGAGAGAGAGAGAGAGAGAGAGGAGAGATAAAGCGCGCGCGCCTGCGCATGCGCGCTGAAGTTGGCCGCGAACTCGGATCCTCCGGTCTCTGCCTCCCAAAGTACTGGGATTACAAGCGTGCGCCACCACGCCGGGCCTCACATACCACATTTTCTTTATCCATTCTTCTGTTGATAGACACCTCGTTTGGTTCCATAACTTGGCAATTGTGAATCATGCTGCTATCAACTATGAAAGTCAGTATGAAGTTTCTTCAAGAGACTAGGAATGGAACCACCATGTGAGCCGAATATTGTACTCCTTAATGGTATCTTTTCGAAAGAATTAAAATCAGAATCTTGAGTTGATACATGCTCACCAGTGCTGATAGCTCCTTGCTGGTTTTGTTTCCTGAGGGCTCTCTGTCAGCTTGTCCTCCCTGAGTAGAGTCTAAGCCAGGCTTTGTCCTCACGATGCTGTTTTTGCAGCAGCAGAGGTCTGAGTCCCAGGAACAGGAGCCCTCCTCTGAGCTCAGAGACACAGCAGCAGAGGAGCAGGCCCCCACCTCAGCATTCGGGGTCTGGATCTGCCTCTCCGTCCTCCCTGGTTCCCTTCGCTCCCTCAGCTGCAGGGATGGCAGCAGCTCCCTGCAGCTCCCACCTCCCTTCCGAACTGCAATTATTCTTTTACCCTTCTAATAGTTGGCAACTTTATATCTGATTAAAAATTTTTATATGAAATCTTCTCTGTCAAATTATTCATGGTAGGGTTTCTGTTTCCTGTCTGGAACCCTAATACATCAAGCTTCCTAAGACTCCCCTAGTAATCAAATTTCTAAAGCAGACTTTAGATACTTCTTGCTAACATCTCTAAAACTTCCATATGAGCCATTAAAATTTAACCCATTCCTCAGTTCTCATTCTGGCTTATCATACAATGCTTCTTATCCTTCAAGAAATGTATTTCCTCTGTTTTACACACACACACACACACACACACACACACACGACACACACACACACACACAGAACATATATATATATTTATTTTCGAACATTGTCTTAAGCCTTCATTATGCCTCCTTGCTCAAATGATTTTCTTTCTTTCCCTCTTCCAAAATCTATTTATCTACCCATCTATATGTAGTTTATCAACTAATCAGAACATTTCCAAGATAACTCCATAGTTTCTATTCACTCTAGGCACTTCTATATAACTCCTCTGTATTTTGAATTTATCTTATATTATGTGTTATATAAATTATAATCTATTTGTATAACAATAAAAAGTAAAAATATTCTATTTTCAAACAAGAATAGTAGCGATTTTATAGTTGTATCTAAAATAGTCACAAACGGAAAACAAATATCCAAAAATAAAAGAATATTAATTGTTTATCCATTAAGTGGAATATTACAATGTAATAAAAATGTTACTTGCAACAGTCTAGTGACATGAAAAATGATTATGACATAATGTTGTATAAATAAATAAAGATATAAATGTAACCATGACATGATCTCAACTATGTAAAAATGGAAACAGTTCTATAAAGGAAAAACTTATTGAATAAAAAAGGAAATTAAAGATTAATATTTCTTTTATAACTTTCCTCATAGGGCACTATAATTTGTCCCCTTTCTCCCATTATTTCACATGATCCTCAGAAAAGGAAATTTTTGCCTATAATACATATGATATGATGTAATTGTAATCAAATGGTCTCATTTTGACCTCTGAATACAGGAGTAGTGTCAAGCCAGTGCTGCCAGCTAGAGTCATCTCTCAACCATCATTTGCCTACTTGACATATAATCGTCAAGGTGAACTCATCAAGGTAAGGTCATAAAGAACAACATATTTGGAGACAGAAGAAATAGACTTTCATTCCTGGTCTGATACTTTCTAATAATGTGCCTTTAGGGAGATTACTTCACTTCTCTGATCCTTATTTTCTCATCTATAAAACATATTTTTCAAGACCCCAATAAGATTGCTTTTAGGATTAATGAGAGAGATCACCTTAGTTGTTAAAATGCTATATAAACTGGAAAAGTCATATCAATATTTCCTTGCCAAACTATTCTCCTTTTAGGACTACTTTGCCCTAAATTCTTAAAACCTGATCATTCCCCAAGTCTTTAAATTTTGGTCAAATATTCCCTTTTTATAAACATTGATCATAACACTACAATTTGAATACCAATAAAGAGAAAGTCCTGTGGGGAGCAGGTGTGCTTTCAAGAGTCTCTTCCCTCCACCCCAGGCTTCTTCCTGCTGAGGAGTCTGAGTACCTCACCTAAACCTACGAGTTGACGTCCATAAACACAGACGGAGCATTTAGTTAAGATTGAGAGCTGTGTCCTACAAGTATACATCCCAGAAGCAGGTTCCCAGAAGGTCTCTATTGCTGTAATATATCTTAATTGATCACTGTCAGAATCAGTCATTTTAATGGCCTCATTATTCTAACCTTCCCCTGTTTGGGATTCTGAATTTTAAGAAGAACATATTTCACAAAGCAGTTTTCACAAACATAGTCAAACGTTAGGAGAATATTTGGCCATTTTTGTTGTCAATCCTATTTTCATTTAGACGTTACAATATTTGGAGGCAATTTTCTCAAATTATTAATATTAAGCTAGGAGCAGTGGTGCATGCCTATAATCCCAATACTTGAGAGGCTGAGACAGTAGGATCACAGGTTCAATGCCAGCCTCATCAACTTAGCAAGAGCTTGTTTCAAAATAGAAAATAAAGTTGTGTGTTTCTAAGAAAAAATAGAAAATAAAAAGGACTGGGTATAGCTCAAAGATAGAATAGATACTGGGTTCAATCTCCAGTATCAAAAATTTAATAATAAAACATAATAATTGGATTTTACCAATACTCAATTATTTTCTAATTCCTACTTGACATTTAAATTGTTACCATGATTTTTATAGTATGGTGATTCCTTAAGAATAGATGATCTCCTGAGCTCTGAACAGCAAACTATGTTTTTTTAAATTATGTCATGGTATCTTAGTTCATTTTGTATTGCTAAAACAAAACACATGAGACTGAGTACTTTAGTTGGAAAACAGGTTTTATTGTAGCTAACAGTTTTGGAGGCTGGAAAGTCCTGGCTCAGGCAGCTACAACTGTGGAGGGCCTCCTGCTGCACCCTGCCTTGACAGATGGTATGAGCTGGCAGCAGCACACAGGAGAGTGACCTGCAGTGCAAGCCACGCATGAGAGGTGGGCCTGCTTTATAATAACCAGCTCCTTCAGTAACTAATACACTCCTGAAAGACCTGAACTGCTCCCTTTCATGGGTGTCCCAGGCATTAATCCCTTCCATGGGTACCCCATGATTGAATTACCTCCCACTGGGCCCCACTTCTTGGAGGTGTTACATTGTGGACCAAGCTTCCAGTATGTGAACCTCTGGGGGACAAATCATATTCAAACCATAGCAGATGGTAAGAAAGTGAATAATGAATTTCTACCTTCCTATTTTAGGCATAGACCCACTAAAACTTAAAGCTGAAAGAGTTCTTAGTGGTTATTAATCTATTTTAATATTTTTTCCAATACTAATAAACCTTCAACAGCATCTCAAACTGGGCTATAACTTGCTTCTTGAATACTCCCTAAGAAAGAATTCACAAGTATACTATTTTTTGATGCATGTATCTCATTCCTTCATTCAAATACTGGGTATCTCTATTACAAAATTTGGAAGGGGGGCAGACTACATGAGTCAAGTTCATCACTTTAAAGCATGTACTTCCAACAGAACATCAAAGGATCACTTGATACTAATCTCTGTTACATCCCTAACCACTGTCTACTACATATGTGATACTATGTCTTTCCTCAAGATAGAGTGTAAATTTCATGAAAGTAGAGCTGATCTTTTAATAATTTTCATACCCAGCCATGAACAAATGTTAGTTAATGAATGAATGAGAGGCCCAATAACAATATAATTTATTTGGATATCTCCTTTATATTGAACTGAACTAAATTACTTTCTAATTTTCACGTACCTAAAATAGACTTATCTCCTGATACTACCCAGCATAGGCATTCCCCATATTTCTAAGAGACAGCCCAGTCTTCATAGATAGCTTGAAATATACTTCTCTTATCTTCAATTTAAACTTTCTGTCCCTTCCTGTGTTATCTATACTTGAAAATTAACTTATCCTTCATGATACTGGTTATCTTCTGGATGTCCATTTGCTTGTCAACATTTTAAATTATCAAGGAATGAAAAATAAATGTTTCCCTCTATACACAAAGAGTGATGTAAGGATTGGGGATGAAGCTCACTGGAAGAGTACCTGTTGAGCATGTGAAGGTCCTGGGTTCATTCGCCAAGCACTTAAAAAAAAAAGAATGTTTTATTGTCAAGGTTTAATATGTGATTTAATATGGGAAAGTAGCCTAAAAATGGAAAATAAAAAAGTTTCAGCTACAGAAATCAAAAGGCGACTTGGAAGACCAAAGTCTTGTTCCTGCCTTAGATATAGGCTGATTTCATTTGTTTGTTTTAGTTTGTTTTGTTTATTTGGTACTGGGGGTTGAACTCAGAGGCACTCTACCACTTAGCTACAACCCCACCCTTTGGTAAAAAAAAAAAAAAAAATTTGAGACATAATCTCCCTAAGTTGCCCAGGCTGGTCTCTAACTTGTGATCCTACTGCCTCAGCCTCCTGAGTAGCTGGGATTATAGAAATTTGCCATTGCGCATGGATTGACATAGGTCATTTATCCTCTACATTTGTGAGTTGGTGGCTGACATAATCTACATTCTGGAAATGCATTTCTCCTCATTTAGGTCCATGCAATTCCCTCATTTAAGCAAGAGAATTATACTTAGAATGATTGATTTTCTATCATTTCAGTGGCTTGAGATTCATGGCCTCAGACTACATTAATTTATGGAAGCATATTTAGTCCTCACTAATACTAAGTTTCTCAGGGTCAGATTTCACTGTGAAACTTTATTAAAACAGTAGCATGTGTACTCATTGCTATCATTATTTATAAATCCATTCTAAGCTAAGTCTGTGGAACCATAAAGGTGCAGTATTGAACTATGTATCATAAATCAAATAAAACACAGATAAGATCATTTCATTCTCCTGTCCTATCCACATTTTTTATATGAGCCATCCTTTTATTCTACTAAATAGCTCCTCTACACAAGTCTCTTTTTGGTTGTTTTGGTTTGATTTGGTTTGGTTTCGTTTTTGGTAAATCTTACTATGGAGTCCAGAAATCCTACTCTGTCACTGTTGAAGGGAACTGGGAGAGCAGTATGACTGGAATATTTCTTTCATATTGCAGCACTGTAAATTGAGGAGTAGCTATGTTCACAATATTCATTTATGGATGAACAAAACTACTGTTTTATAAATATGTTCCATTCATTCACTCTATTTTTCTTCCCTAGATGCCACAGAAAGCAATCAATTTAAAAAATGACCAACCTTATTCATGGAACGAGTGTTTGATTGCTGCAGAAGTAGAAGTGTGGCTTAATAGATCCCTGCCTGACACATTTAAAAACAAGTGTGACTTGCAAGGGAATGGGAAATGGAAATAAGACAACAAACTTTTTAATAATCCTTCCAATAAGGAAAAAATCAATGTTTTTCACATAAGGAATTTTAAATGCAAAAAGGATCAATACAGATAATCCAATCCTTTGAATAGGAAAATCCAAAAGATCAGGTTATGATAAAAAATAAAGTTCAAACTTCATAGGCACACATTGATCCTGAAGATGACTTGGTTGATGTACTAGAAGACTTGAGCTATTTTATTTGGTTCTCCATCATAGATGTTTTCGATCACTATTGAACATAAAATTAATTCATGCACATCTATTTTAAAAACTTACTGACAAAATGCATGCTGAGAGTTTTATTCCCTGCTGATATGCAGTGTTAATTGAGGCAGGGAGAACTATCATCTCCATGGCTAATATTAGTCAAAAGCATGAAATTTATTGCCTACTTTCTCCATAATGCATCCTTTTAATCCTCCCACCTACCAATTGTTAAATAAAGAATGTTAATTTGATAGTTGTCTGAAGAATAAATTTGATTTAGGGATATAGAGTGGAGAGATGAGCCTGGGAAGCTGATTAATTACTAAGGACTTATCACCTACTTTCATCCTGATACTGTCCAAAGACTATTTCAAAATAGTAATAATAAAATATTAATGTTTATTTATTAAGGACTCAAGTGATTTGTATGATTAAATGTTCTCTTTGCCATATTAACTCAACTGCACAGGTGGGTATAGATAATGGAATTGAGGCGGAGGAAGATTCACTTTGCATTTTTCACCTAGTGAGTGGATGCAGAGGGTCAACATAGGTCAGCCGACCAGGACTCAGGTGTTAGCTGCTGAGGTTCACCAGGCACTTTGTCTTCAGTATTGGGCCTCACACATGCTAGACAAGCTCTCTCTACCACTGAGCTACATCCTCAATCCAGGCCTCTTTTTTATTTCCTTTTTCAAAAAAAGTTTTTTCTGCATCTAATGAGATCATTATGTGGATTTTTTTTCTTTCATTCTGTTAATGTAATGTATCACATTCATTTGCATATGTTGTATTCCTGCATGCCAGGGATAAATTCTAGCTGGTCATGGAATATGATTCTTTTAATTCTTTTATTTGGTCTGCTAATATTTTATACATTGAGACCATACTTCACACCCTATACAAACATCAACTCAACATGTTTTAAAGACATAAATGTAAGACTTGAAACTGCCAGTCATGATGGCACATGCCTGTAATCCCAGGACTTGGGAGGCTGAGACAGAAGATCACAGATTCAAGGACAGCCTTAGCAAGTAGTGAGAATCTATTTCAAAACAAAAAATAAAATAGGGCTAGGGGTGTAGTTCAAAAGTAGAATGTCCCTGGGTTCAATATTCAGTACCACAATAAATAAGTAATAAATAAATAAACTTTAGGAAAATAGACTTGAAACCACAAAATTATTATAAGAAAATATAGAGGGAAAGCTTGATTTGGGCAATTACTCTTTTTTTTTTTTTTTTGCGGTACCAGGGATTGAACACAGGGGCATTCTACCTCTGAGCTACACCCCCGGCCGCATTTTTTATACTTTATTTTGAAACCGGGTCTCACGAAGTTGCAGAGGGCCTCACTAAGTAGCTGAGGCTGGCCTTGAACTTGGATCCTCCAGTCTCAGCCTCCCAAGTACTGGGATTACAAGCATGCACCACCAAGCCCGGGTGCAATTACTTTTTTGATATGACACAAAAGGTATAAGCAACAAAAGCAAAATAGATAAATGGCATTACATCATACTAAAAAGCTTCTGTACAGAAAACAAAATAATCAACACAGTATAAAGGCAACCTGCATAAGGGAGAAATTTTTGTAAACATAGATAAGTGGTTAATTTCCAACATATATAAGGAACTCACACAGCTCAATCACAAAAATATAAAAAACAAAGAAGCAACAACAAATAACCTTATTAAAAACAGGCAAAGGATATTAATAGACATTTCTCAAAAGAAGACATATAAATGGCCAATATGTATATGAAAAGGTGTTCAACATTACTAATCATCTTTGACACACAAATCACAGCCACAATAAAATGTAACTTCATATCTATTAGAATGGTCATTATAAAAAAGACAAAAGATAATGCAGAATCTAAAAAAGTTGCTCTTGTAGAAGTTAAGAGTAACACAGTTGTTACCAGAGGCTGGAGGGAGGAAGATGAGCAAAGGTTGGTCTGTGAACACTAAGTTAGAGTTAGCTAGGAGAAATTAATTCTGATATGCTATTGCACAGTTCAGTGACTATAGTGGCAATGTAATATATATTTCAAAAGATATAGAAGAATGCATTTTGAATGTTTTCATCAGAAAGAAATGATAAATCTTTTGGGAAATATAATCTTTGAACGTGTGTGTGTGTGTGTGTGTGTGTGTGTGTGTGTGTGTATGCGTACCCAATTTGAACATTATACAATATATATGTATATTGAAACATTACATGATATCCCATAAATATGTACAATGTTATGTGTTAATTAAAATTGAGAAATACAAAAGATAACAAAACAAGTGTTGGTGAGGATGTGGATGAAACGGAACTCATTCATTGTTGGTGGGAATGTAAATTGGTATAGCCACTATGAAAAACAAACAGTATGAAGTTTTCTCAAAAATTTGAAACTACAACTACCTTATAATCCAGTAATGACATTTCTGGATATATATGAAATTAAACCAGTATCTTGAAAAGATATCTAGACTGTTCATTGTAGCACTATTCAAAATAGCCAATATGTGGGAAAACCTAAATATCCATTACTGAATAAATGGATGAAGAAAATGTGATTACACAGACACAAACACACACACATCGAATGTTGTTCAACACTGAAAAGGAAAGAAATTCTGACATTTGTGACAAAATGGATGAATTGAGGACATTGTGTTAAGTAAAATAAAACAGACACAGAAGGCCAAGTACTTCATGATCTCACTTAAATGTAATCCAAAATAGTAAATTTATAGATTTAGAGAATAGAATCATGGTTGCCAGGGATTGTGAGGAGGGGGAAATGGAGAGATGTTGGCCCAAGGTTATAAAGATTCAGTTAAACAAGATGAATAAGTTCCGGAGACCTGAAGCATAATGGTGTGACTGTACTTAACAAAATTGTTGTGTAATCTTGGAATTTTCTAAGAGGGATGATACTAAGCGTTCTAACTAAAAAATATATATATTGAAGGAAGGAAGAAAATGATAACTATATGATGTAATGGACATGTTAATTAGCCTGTTTTGGGGATTGTTTCACAATAAGTATGCATCTCAAGATGTCAATTTGTATGCACTAAACATATACAATTTTCTGTCAATTATACCCCAATAAGTCTAGCAGATAAAGGAAAGAGACCATATTTCTACAAGAGTTAAACACACCTTGTGGAACGGGGACCATATCTGTCTGATTTACAGTTCAAAGTGAAACACAGGACCTGGCAAATATAGGCATTCACATAATGAACTAATAATAATGAACTAATGTTCAGCTAATGCAATTAATAGCAAGCCCTCCTCACAGAAGTTAATTGAGAATTGCTGGTTTAGGTAACAGGCATCTGTTGTTTTTAACTACCAGCGTCCATCTCTCCCATTCTGATACAAGCACCTCGATTTCATTTAGGAATTACATGAAACATGCATTCAATCTTGTAGCAACACCAGCAAATGCACCCCTCCAGCCTAGGGAGAGAATCATCTATAAAAATGGATCAATCAGCTCCAAAGAACTACTCCTTTTTAGATTTTTCTTTTTCTTTTTTAATAATGGTTACTCAATTTTTCCTCTGATTTTTTAAAAGCTACCCACCATATCATTAACTGATTTTTTTAGTTTACGTTAGCTGTAGTATGTTTCTATTTCATACAATCAAAAAACCCTGCTGAGATAACTGTCCATTATAAGTAACATATAATTAATTTAGTTAGAAAACTAGTCATATGGTCACAACCCAAATTAACTGTGAGGATATCAATAACGTTCCAGTAGATGACACAGAATTTTAGAAACATTGGTAGGAAATAAGGTTACAATTTCTGGCAGAAATTTCATTAGCTCAACCCAATTTCAATAACATTTGCATGCAACTCTAGAAATATAAGAAGAATGTAAACAGAAAAGATTAAATTATTACATTACTTCCTGGAAGACAACAGATGCCTGTACTGAGCCTATTGCAACCTCTCCTATTCCTAGCCAAGAGGTTCTGAATTCTCTGCTGTTGATTCACAAACCACAAATGCATGTGGAAATTAATGAATCAGTTTCTGGGAGTAGAGCTTCCTCCCTGTGCAGTTACCTTGACAAACCCTTCCATCCAGATCCCCCCAACACTATTCTGCAAGTGGAAGGATATTCTGTAGAGGTCAAAATAATTCATACCCAAAGAATGTCATAGTAAAGTTATTTAGGGGGAGAAATTTTATCAGGTAAATTCCACCATTAAACTGTCTCAAAATATTGGTGCAAATTTTTCATTTCAAAGGTAGAGGGGAATAGCTGGCAAAGATTTCTCTTTTTGTAGGCTCACTCTTTAGACTCTTGATGGTTTCCTTTGATGTGCAGAAACTTTTTAGTTTAATGGCATGCCGTTTTTAATTCTTGTTTTAATTTCCTGAGCTTTGAGGGTCTTATTGAGGAAGTTTCTACTGGTGCCTAAATATGTTGGAGTATTGAACCTATGCCCTCCTCTAGTAATTTCAAAGTCTCTGGTCTAATTTCCAGGTCTTTGATCCATCTCAAGTTGACTCTCATGCAGTATGAGAGGTTGAGATTTAATTCCATTTTTCTACAAATGGATAAAAATTTTTCCCAACACCATTTGTTGAAAAGGCTGCCTTTTCTCCAACATATATTTTTGGCACTTTTGTTAAAAATAAATTGACTATAAATGTGTGGACTTGTTTCTGTATCCTCTATTCTACTCCATTGGTCCATGTTTCTGTTTTTGTGCCAATACCATGCTGTTTTAATTACTATAGCCCTGTAGTATAACACTAGAAAAACAAATAACCCAATCAAGAAATGGGCAATTGAACTAAATAGACACTTCACAAAAGAAGAAATATAAATGGCCAATAAATATATGAAAAAATATTCATCATTAGGAATCAGGGAGATGCAAAATCAAAACTATACTGAGATTCCATCTAACCCCAATTAGAATGTCAATCATCAAGAAGTCAAACAACTATACATGCTGGTAAAGATGTGGGAAAATAGGAACTCTTCTACACTAGTTATAGGATTGCAAATTAGTGCAGCTGTCATGGAGATCAGTGTGTAGATTCCTCAGAAAACTGGGAATGGATCCACCATATGATCCAGCTATACCATTCCTGAGTATCTTTCCAAAGGGACTGAAATCAGAATATTACAGTAATGCATGCATATCCATGTTCATAGCAGCACAATTCACATTAGCCAAATTATGTAACCAACCTAGGTGTCCATCAACAGATGAATGGATTACAAAATTATGGGGTATACACACAATGGAATTCCACTAAGCAATAAAGAAGAATAAAATTATGTCTTTTGCAGGAAAATGCATGGACCTGGAGAACATTGTGTTAAGTGAGATTAGCCAGTCACAGAAAGTGAAGGGTCATAGCCGAGCGTGGTGGCGCACGCTTGTAATCCCAGTACTTTGGGAGGCGGAGACCGGAGGATCCGGGTTTGCGGCCAGCCTCAGCTCTCTCGCTCTCTCTCTCTCTCCTTGTCTCTCTCTCTCTCTCTCTCTCTCTCTCTCTCTCTCCTTAGTGAGGCCCTCCGCAACTTCGTGAGACCCGGTTTCAAAATAAAGTATA
>PVJS01059805.1:0-11415 GCA_004027185.1 Glis glis
CCTGCTATAGAATATTATTCTTGAATAAAACTAAATTCTGCTTACATATACCTGGGTTCTTAGTTGAGCTTACTCATTTAGAGATAAGGAACTCACTCGCCTTTATTTAAAATATATTACATTCTTGTTTATGCTCATGATTTAGACCATCTCTATTTTTAGTTCCTTTCAATTCATGCCAGTCATATAAGACATTGCATCTTTATTTTGTTCAAATGTCCTCCCCTTCCCATTATACTTGACTCCTCTTGGTCTAAAGTATTTATCAGATACCCTTTAACAGCTTATTTTAATATTTATGAATGAGAACTATTGCTATCAAAATATACTTTAAACATTGATTTAGGAGTTAGGTTTTCTCCTTGAAGTGCACAATGCTTCAAGCAGTGCTTCTATTTATTAACATGACAGATTACCCTCCTTATTTTCTTGAGAACAAGATGTGTAGTGGAGCAAATCACAGATACTGACCTTCAGTATTTTCCATAGTAAACACTTGTGAAAGTGGTGCTGTAAATCTCTAGCATTAAAGGAACTGTCTCTGAGATCTGTTTCATATTTTGTAGCAAGGTGATTGCTGAGAATTGTTTGTTGCATAACTCCAGAACAGATTGTGCATCATTTTTATTGATGGTAAAATACCATCTATGTAATGCCTGTGTAAAGTTGCCTTGGCGTTAAATTGATTTAAAATATTAGGCTTCAGATTAGCCATAAAAATTGCAATGGCTACTGAAAAACAGGAAATCCCATTAGAAATCTGAGCAAAGAAGCTACTTCCAATAGAAAAAAATCACAATTCTTGGCAGAAACCAATGTAGTTAATCTTATCAAACGAAAGCTCCTAGTGGGCAGGATTTGGGGGTTTTTGTTGGGTTTGGAAACAAGTAGATAACAAATACTCAATTAGTCAGTTGTCTTGCCTATGGCCTTATACTTTAAAGTTAATGTTGCTCACTGCACAATGTTTCTCATGCATGAAGTTAGTTCTTGTATTCCTTCCTAAGTCTGTATGCTTATTAGAATAACCTAAGGATGTTTGAAAATTTCAAAAGCCAGTTTGAATCCCTGACCAATTATATCAGAATCTCTGGGGTAAGACCCAGATATCAGTATTTTAAAGCTGCCTCAGTCTTTCAATTGCATAGCCAATTTTGAAAACTCCTTTATTCAGTTATTTCTGCTTTAATTTGGATTTTATGATTTTTTTATTCATTTCTCTGCTAAATCTGTATATAAAATTAAAAATTTCATGCAAAATTTGGATTGGCCAGCTTCTTCTGGATTTTAATATAACAGTGCTATAATATTATTATGATATAAAATATAGTTCACAAGTTGGGCATGGAGGGCACATACCCATAATCCCAGAATTTGGGAGGCTGCATAATTCATAATTACCAAACTATGGAACCAACAGAGATGTCCATCAACAGATGAATGGATTACTACATTATGAGATATATACACAATGGAATTCTACTCAGCCATAAAGAAGAACAAAATTATGTCTTTTGCAGGGAAATGGATGGAACTGGAGATTATGCTAAATGAGATTAGTCATTCACAAAAAGTGAAAGGTCAGATGCTATCCCTCATATGCAGAAGCTAGGGAGAAATTGGGACACAGGAGGGACTCCAGACAAAGAAGGAGAAACCTTAATGGAGTGAGGGAGGGGACCTAACTAGGGGAGATGGGAGGGGGAGGAAGACTAGAAAAGGGAAACACCTCAATGGACATGATGTACACACACAAACTTATCAAAGCCAATCACTGCTGAACACAGGAAGGTGGGAAGGGAGAGGGAGTGGGGTGGGGACTGGGGGAGGGCTCAACGAGTGCTGTGTGCATGTATGCCTCTATCACCCTGAACTGCATCAACATGTATGATTACAATGCACCAATGAAAAAAAGGCTGGGGTGCAGTTCAGAGATAGAATGCTCCTGAGTTAAGTTCCCAGCACATTTTTTAGGATTCCTGATGATATTTCAATAGCAAAATCACCTTACTAAAACATTTTATACTATCTACTAACTGTATTTAACTCATCTGCACTATCAAGAAATAGCAAACAGATGGGTGCAGTATCACACAACAGTGATCCCAGCTACTTACGATGCGGAAGCAGGAGGATAACAAGTTTGAGGCCAGCCTCAGAAACCTAGCAAGACATTATATTAAAATATATATTAATTAATTAAGTGCTGGGGATTTATCTTAGTGGTAGAATGCTACTGGATTCAATCCATAGTGCCAATATAAATAAATATATAAAAAATTATATATATAATTTTAACTATAACTATATAGCTAACATATATAATTATACCTAATATCAAGTTAAATGGCTTTCCAGACCAATATAGACATAGATTTTGACATTTGTCTAAGAGAAAGTATCTAAAACATCTGAGGACATGATTTGAATGTAATTGTGACATTCAAAATGATAATTTACGTTAGAAGAACTGAAAACGAATCTTCTATAATTGAAAGTAATAAATCTGTCCTAGTAATTATAGTAAAACTTATTTTACTACAATATTAAATACAATTCCTCTTAGTCTTTGCTCTATTACAATATCTATACTCATAGGCCATTTACCCATTTTTTATTTTTGAAGGAGCAGCATATGACTATTACTATGCTAGACTGGAAATCAGAAAATCTAGGATTTTTAACACTATTTAAATTTTTTAAATAATTTAATTGAGCCGGGCATGGTGGTGCACGCTTGTAATCCCAGTACTTTGGGAGGCGGAGACCGGAGGATCTGGGTTCTCGGCCAGCCTCAGCTCTCTCTCGCTCTCTCTCTCCCTGTCTCTCTCTCTCTCTCTCTCTCTCCTTAGTGAGGCCCTCCACAACTTCGTGAGACCCGGTTTCAAAATAAAGTATAAAAAATAGGGCTGGGGGCGTAGCGCGGAGGTAGAACACCCCTGCGTTCAATCCCCGGTACTGCAAAAAAAAATAATAATTTAATTGAAGTAATTTTTAGTTGTTCAACCATTTTAATCATCTTTTTATTCGTATGATAATTCTGTTCTTTAGAATTTAACATTTCATAATGGTATATTATTACCTTACCCAGTCTTTATCTGTAAGACTATGCTTACATAATATAAAATATTTCTCCAGGAGATGAGAAAATCACCAAGTAATTATAAATTTAGCAACATATCAATAATCAGTTTACTTGAAAATATTGGGATCAAGTAATTGACCACTATTCATCCACACATTTGGTATCACTTAAATATAGGTCATTAGTGGTTAATTCTTCTTGGCCAGCAGTCTCTTTGCTTCTCTGTAACTTGACTTATTTCATGGATAGTTTTCTGATGATATACACACACTCAGTTTTATGACTAAGTGCAAAATATACAGAAAAACTTGAAATCACTTCTTAATAAATTAATAGAAAAATTTAAAACTTAAATATTGATTACCAGTTTTCTTGGTTCCTAGTCAAGTACCAAAATTTAATAATTTAAAGCATCTTTAGACAGAATAAAATCTGATTATTTTAATTCGAATGTAGGTAAACTGATGCCTGAAATTTTTAGAAACTTTCTCAAGGTCACAAGCTCTGGAAGATTCAAGCACAAAGATTAAACCTTCAGAATTCTATCTCAGTGTAACATTTACTAAATAAAAGGCAGAGTAAAATATGTTAATTATTTTATTGTCCCTCTTCAACTCTAGGTTTAGGGGAATAATAACAAAGATAAGTGATTTATCACTTCACATACTTCTATTTTTTTTTTGGTGGTACTGGGGTTAGACCCCAAGGACATTCTACCTCTGAGTTACATCCCCAGCCTGATATTTTTATTTTTTTGTTTTGAAACTGAGGACCTCACTAAGTTGCTAAGACCAGACTTGAACCTGTGATCCTCCTGTCTCAGCCTCCCAAATAGTGGGATTACAGGCATGTGCCACCATGCTTGGTATTTCACATACTTTCAAGGCTTTTTTTTCCCATATAGTTGACAGATACTTGGCAATATACTATTATTGTCCAGTTTATTTATTGCATTCTTAAACTTTAAATACTGAAATTTCAACTTAATTTGCTACAGATCTTATAAATTTATGATATCAAATAAATAGCTATAGTTAAATTTCACTGAAGTAAATTTCTTGTACATTTTTGTGCAGTTCTGCATCTTTTATTGTTAGTTGTACTCTTAAAGAAATTTGTGACAAATTAAATGATATATAAACATTAAATGCTCTATAAAAAAGACTAAGTATAAAATGGGAAAACAAAGATATTTTGAACAAACAAACCCTTTAAACATAAAGTAATTAATAGAATTTTTTAAAGTTTTAACATTAAACCAGGTGTAGTGGTGCACGCCTGTAATACCAGTACTTGGGAGACTGAGATAGGAAGATCACAGATTCAAGGATAGCCTCAGCAACTTTGTGAAACCCTCAGCAATTTAGTGAGACCTTATTTCAAAATAAAAATTAAAAAGGGCTGGGGGTGTAGCTCAGATGCAGAATACTCCTGGGTTTAATCCTCAGTACCAAAGCAAAACTTTTAACATTATAATAAGTGTTAGTTCTTTTTTTTAGCTATAATATTGCATATGGGAGCAACTTGCCTTCTAATCTAATATTACTGAAAATAAATCTATGAGATGGGCATAAAAAATTGTTTTCAGCAAATGAACCAAGGAATTTGGATAATTTATATTTAGAATGAGTCCCCTCTATAGTATTTTAAACATGAGCACCTGTGTTTTCACTAACTAAATATTTTTTTTACATTTTTAAATTGGTGAATTGTAGTTATACATCATAGTGAGGTTTAGAGTGATTAAATGTGGAGGAAAATATGCAGAGTTGTGTACATGTATGTTTTTAACACATTGAATCTCACTATGATGTATAAATGCAATGCACCAATAAATTATGAAAATAAGGTATAGAACCCATCCAAAAAGTTATACACTTTTAAATTATAAATTATAAAATTTAGTATAATAAAGGAGAGTGAAAGAGGGCATGGTTCAGTATTCTTTACAAAGCCTCAATGGTTCTATTTTATAACACATGGGGATTATATATTATATGCATGATAAGGTTAAAAACAACATGCTACAGTAAATATTCCAAAATTAAAGTGATACTTTGGGTGAGTGCAGATGTTATTAAAGATATGAACAAAGGAAATGTTATCTTAATCTATTTATGAACTGTATTGTTTATTAGATAGTTGGCCAATAGCAATAAACATAGTTTGATCATGGTGAATAACTAAAATGGAATATGCCCTAGTGTATATGTATCCCACTACTTTTGCCAGGAATATATGGACAGACTACTAAGAGAGTTTTCACTATTGGGAAATTATGGACACTATTTTATGTAATGCCAAAATTGTGGATCTAATCTATCACATTTAGAGATAGTTATAAAATCAGTCATAGTCTCTCCATATTAAAAAAAGCAGATCAAAACTAATAGAAACATTTATCTCTTTATCTATTTCCAGATCTAAAATTCCTCAAATTTATTGAGTTCATGTCATATGCCAAGAATTATGTAAAGCTGGGATTTGAAGGTCTACTATGATTCTAGAGCCAGATCTTCAAATCAAAAATCAAATTCACTGGATAAGAAATTAGTTTCTGCAAATTAATGGATAATTCCAATTAGGATTATTTTAGTAATGCTTATGACAATGCTTAGTATCATATAAAACATAGTTTATGCCAAATAGATTAACCAAGTTATACTGTATTTGAGGGTACAGGAATGAGTTGTTAATTTGTTTGACCCATCTTTCCTGATGGTGAGATAAACTGTTAGTAAGGATTTTTTTTACCAGTTTTATATATGTATTCTTCATTTATTATTGCTACTGAACCCTTCAACATTTGCATTCAGTGTTGCACCCTGATTAGAGCGAATGCACTGAACTTCTGAGTGACACCTTCTCCTCCACAATTGTAGACTTTCTCTTAATCCACAGTTCATGTCCAATAGTGATGAGTCAGTGATTTATTGTGGGTCTTATTTCATTTTATTTTTGCTGTTTTCATCTGTATTTAGGTTACTAGGTTACTAATACTTGATTTTCTTCTTCTATAGTTTCATATCAAGTTTTACAAATTGTATTATTTTTTGTCATAAGAGAATAGTATTTTCCATAATCTGATGAACAGTTTTTATATATAGTCAGACCTTCATATTTATGGGTTCTGCATTCACATACTCAACCAACTGTTGATAAAAATATTTGGAAAAAATTGCTCCTCCACTGAAGTAATATAGTTTTTTCTTTTCATTATTCCATAAACAATATTATGTATCATTTATTTACATGGTATTAGGTATTGTAAGTAACACAGAGATGATTAAAGTAGATGGCCGCATGTGCATAAGTTATATGTAAATAATGCACCATTATACAAGGGACTTGAGCATTCATGGAGTTTGATATATCTACAAGCATAACAAGGGACAACTGAATTACCATATAAAATCCTTTATCATAAAAAATATTCTAAGTATGCTGATTCCACTCATTTAACTTTTGCTAGCTAAAGAACTTCATATAAACTATTTTATTTGCAGTATATATCTTGGACTTTGATTAAAATGTCCTTTTACTTGAATATGAAAGGAAGGAAGATACCATTCTTTGGTTTTAATGTCCTTTCTCTTTTCTTGATGATCACTGCAGTGTTCATTAACTGATTTAAAAGTTCTAAATTTGGACAAGCTGTTATTTTTACTAATTAAACTATACATGTTTCTGTCATCATGTTCAAAATTTCAGACTCTATAAAAGCACAAATTGAACAAGCTGGAGATGAGCTCAGTGGTACAACATTGGCCTAGCATGTGAGGCCAAGTTCAATTCAGTCCCCAGCACTGACAGGAAAGAAAGAAAAAAAAAAGTTGAATGAATGTGCCATTGTAAACTGATTTCTCTAGTAACTTTTCCCAATAACATCCAAATTAAGACAGTGTGTGAATAACTCTTCTGCACTGTTGGTGGGAGTGCAAACTAGTGTAGCCGCTATGGAAATCAGTATGGAGATTCCTTAGAAAACTGGGAATGAATCTACCATATGATCTGCTTACACCACTCCCGAGTATCATTCCAAAGGGATTGAAACCAGAGAATTACAGTAATATATGCATACCTATGTTCATAGCAGCACAATTCACAATAGCCACATTATGGAACCAACCCAGGTGTCCATCAACAGATGAATGGATTACAAAACTATGGGAAATACATACAATGGAATTCTACTCAGCAATAAGAAAGAATGAAATTTTGTCTTTTGGAAGAAAATGGAAGGAACTGGAGATCATTATGTTTAAGTGAGATTAGCCAGTCACTGAAAGTGAAGGGTCATATGTTTTCTCTAATATGTGCAAGCTAGGGAGGAATTGGGATAGCAGAGGGACTACAGACAATGGAGGAGAAACCTCAGTGGAGCCAGGGAGGTGGTCTAAGAGAAGGGGGGGGAGACTGAGGTTCGTAAATGAAATTACTGTCATCGACTATGTGTACATATGTGAAAATACCCAGTGTCAATCTCTGTACTTTGTATTGGGAAGGGGGGAGATGGGGAGGTGGGGGGCACCAAGGGCTGTGTGCATGTACGTTACTGTCAACAAAATTTTCATTATGATGTGAGACTATAATGCACCAATAAAAGCACATAAAAAATTCTATAGGTAGTCAACTTAGCCAGCTATAACTAACATAAATCAACCTATTTAGTGACCAATATAAAATATTATAACATATCATATTTATTCCTCCTCGCTCTAAATTCATACTTCCTAATTATAGTATTAGGAAGGGATAAAATCAATGTAGAATTTATGGAAATTGAGAAATTCGAACACTATTTTATGTAATGCCAAAATTGTGGATCTAATCTATCACATTTAAAAAAATAGTTATAAAATCTGTCATATTCTCTCCATACTAAAAAAGCAGATCAAAACTAATAGAAACATTTATCTCTTTATCTATTGTAAATTAATTCTTGCTTTTGAAGTAATTAAGTATTTTAACAAAATCAAGTGTGCTAACACTTGCTGTATATTTCTTCTGTTGTACTTTACTAAAAGACCATAAAAGAACTTATTTTAACAGAACATGAATCTGTAGGATTTATAATAATTCTGAAATGGGAAAAATTAATTTTACCAAGTGTTTTTAAGATAGTTACACCAAAAGACTTCCAGCAAATAGAGGATAAGAACAATTTTCACAGAGAGGCAGGGCCCCTTTTTTCAGAAACCCTTAAGAAAGCTAAAAATTGTGCACAAGAGGATTTCTGCTACCTTCAAACTACAGTTTATTTTTATATTTGAACAGGATATTTTCTAATGCAATATATAGATTTTATTTGGGGAATAATCTCATGTCAACTCTCAATGGCTTTTTGCAGAAACTTGTGTAAAAATGAGCTGGAACTCTGGGGTCTAGTGCATAAAACACTATCTTTTCACATCTGGGACCACATTTCAAATTTAATCTGAAGGACTTGATGAGATATACCAAACTGCCTGAAAACAATTTGGGTAGCTAGTGAACTGTGGTATCTGGAGACCTATAGACACTAAAACCACTTTTCTTTGCTCTTTCCCTCTGCTTTCTCACTCCAAATCACTGCAGATTGCATACATACAATCTATACTGATATTGTAATAAAGATACAAACACAGATGCTTTTTATTGTGATGAAAGAGGACATTTATTCAGTGCCCAGTTTATTATTATTATTATGATACCAATATATGATATGATGTAAATCATTTGTGCTTGCAAAATCCATTGTATTAATTCCACATTATTGCAGAGTGTGGACTTTCTGATAGACTACAGTATCAGATAGACTACAGCATATTTTAATAAAAGTAACAAGTCAATCTATATATGTAATCGTGTATCCTTATTCTTTGAGCTTTGTCAGAGAACTGAAATTGATATCAAGGAAATAGGTTGACATAGATTGTTTATTTTATTCCTGTATATTAAATATTCATTAATGAAACTTTTATCAATATGTCATCACACCTAGGTAGTTTTTTCTTGGGTTCTTATTAATAAACAGAGGAAGAATTTTTTACTGTTGGGGTCAAAAATATTCCAGCATTTCATAGAAGATAAAGAATTATCCCTTAATTGAGGGGGATTGACTTTTAGCAGAAAGGTCATATGGAATTTTGAAAAATAGTCTAGAATGTTAGACATTATTAATAATGTTTTAAATGAAATCCAAAAAGAAAACAAATAAGTACAAAGAAAAGCAAATGGTTATAGTACAGAGACCCTTGTTTAAAAGAGAACATCTATCTTGTTCTAAATTAAATGGGCTTCTATGCTTTCAAATTGATATTTAGATAAAGGTAAGTTCTACTAAATGATCTTACTAGTTTCTAATTCTGAGGATTCTCAGTTGGAGAATTTAGTTTACTTCTTAAGGCTATTGAAAGATGAAAATAACCAAAGAGCAACAACTGAAAATCTGGAATGAAATTATGTAGCAAGACGTAGATTATAATCTACTAATATAGGTTCCTCTAAAATAATTTCACATCTATAAACCTGAAGTATTTTTTTATGTTATGTTATGTATGTATGTATGTATGTATGCATGCATGCATGCATGCAGTGTTGGGGATCAAATCCAGGGGCCCATGCATGCTAGGCATGCTCAGCATAGCATGCAATGTTGATAAATGATCTCTGTCTCCCCCGACTCTAGCATTTAATGTCTTCATTCAATCAACTGATGCTAGTGTATGGTCCTACATGACCTAATGCTCTTTGGAAAATAGTCTGGAATTTAAATTTTTTTCTCTCCTTTCTCTTGCTTTAAGTTTTCCTAAATCAACATGTCCTTTCCCAATGCTTTATTTCTTCCAGTTTTGCTGTCTACCTAATAAACAGATAGCTAGCAAATTCCAATGAAATAAATCTATACTATTAGATTTCATATATTTCTATTCTTAGAAATGTATTTTCCTTTTTGATAAAGAGGTTGCAGATGCAAATACTAAAAGACATATGTGTGAATTTCCACCTTGTTTCAAGAGATCTGGAAGTTTTTCCTTTTAGTGACCAGTGTGTTTCTATACTATCTATAGGAAAAAATGTTATGATATTATGAAAGATATTCTTAAGTCACTGGAAAACATTGAAACCAACACAAATCTTTGGTTAGTTATTTCTTTTAAGGCTTTATAAATTCCAGACTTAAAAAAATCTTGTTAATTTCTACCAATAATCAAGGCAGCAAACTATTATTCTTTGCACATGCTTCAGCATTTGCATACCTTAAAATTTATTGTCAGTATAGAAAAACAAATATAGTAAATTCATTAAACAGCTCTGTGGCATATTTTATAAATTTGATTGTAGACTTTAATCTTGCTATTATTATTTCGAAAGCATGTACCAAATTTCATATTGTCCCAGAAAATAATTCAGTCGAATTTCAAAATGTTTTAAGAAGATCTCATGGACACAAATATATTTTATTAATTTTATAAACTATTAATTTAATTAATTTTAAAAACTTAATCTTATGCTTGCTTCAATTTTTGTAGTTGTGTTATACACTGTATAACTCAGTTCTATTTACTGAAATTCTTTCAAGATTTATTACTGAAATTATATGCATTTGATTAAAAATTATATTTTACAGTGTAAAAATAATTTACATATAATAGTTAATTAGTGACTGAGACGTGAATTGAGGAAGAAATTTTCACTTGTTGAAAAAATTCTGGTATATTATTTCCTTTCCAAATATTTTTCTTACAGAACAATAAAAATTCTGTGTGTGTGTGTGTGTGTGTGTGTGTGTGTGTATGAAGGAGAGTCATATATCCTATATGCACATTTGGTAGCTTTAAATAATTAGAAACAATTTCAGAAAAACAAAATGTTCCAGTTTGCTAAACTCACATAATTTTACTCTCCTACAATATAGAGGGACCTCATAGATGGATACGCCACATTTGTAACTTTTAGATTCAGATTCAGTACAATATAATACATATCTTCTGTAAGCCACTTTCAATTTGAAAAGTTTATGCATGCAACCAATATAGAATAAAACTAGCTATGGGGCCTTAAGTAAGCAAACTACACAAGTTAATTAGTATGTGTTGCTTCATAATATATTTAGGATAATTAGTTTTCAGTTCTGTTGCTTTTTGTCTTTTTGAACAAATTCCATGAGTTATTACTAAAATTATATGCATACTTGTGTTTTCATCTTTAGAAATTAACCAGGTAGTGTTTATATACCTGAATGCACAGAGGTAGAAAAAACACATTTTGAACAAATATTATAGAGGCATGCTTTATGGCTTTTCAAATATTTTAAATCATGTAAATCATGACTTATTCTACTGTGC
>PVJS01059806.1:0-11415 GCA_004027185.1 Glis glis
AGAGAGAGAGAGAGAGAGAGAGAGAGAGAGAGAGAGAGACTGGGGATTGAACCCAGGGGCATTCTACCTCCAAGCTGCAACCCCAGCCCTATTTTTTCTTTTTATTTTGAAACAGTGTCTCACTAGGTTGGTGAGAGTCTCACTACTTGCTGAGGCTGTCCTCAAACCTGCAATCCTCCTATCTCAGCCTCCCAAGTACTAGGATTACAAGGGCACACCATCACGCCCGGCTATGACGTAATATATAATCACATATATGATTACATGTAAGTATATAATCTCCCTTCCTTACCTAATGCCCCACAACATATGGAATCATACTATATATATTATTCTGCAACTTGATGTGCCCCCCCCTTAGATTTAGTCAGTAAGATCCATTTTCTATCTACTTTTATGTTCTGCAATAGGAATGATCCTTTAAGCATACTGATCAGACACAGGACATTTCCCAACCCTTGCTGAAAACAGTTGAAGGACTTTTCTTAGGTAAAGTTTCACATACCTTAACATGGCATATAAGACATTAAACTAACCCCTGCCTGCTTCTCTTGCTTCTTCTCTTGAAACTGTTGGGCTTACACTTAGCATGCTGGTCATTCTGAACTTTTTAGTTTCTTTTTTTTTTTTTTTTGGTGGTCCTGTGGATTGAACCCAGGGGTATTCAACCTCCAAGCTACACCCCTAGCCCTATTTTTTTCTTTATTTTGAAACAGGGTCTCACTAAGTTGCAGAGGGCCTCACTAAGAGCTGAGGCTGGCTGCGAACTTGCGATCCTCCTGTCTCAGCCTCCCAAGTACTGGGATTACAAGCATGTGCCACCACACCTGGCTTTTTCAGTTTCTTAAAGTTTATAGCCCTTGTCTGCAAAGTGTGTCTTTGTCTCACAATTTGTGTAATTCCGGCTATTTTTCATCTTTTTTTGTTACTTGGAATTGAACCCAGGGGCATTCTACCTCCAAGCTACACCCCTAACCCTTTTTATTTTGAAACAGAGTCTCACCAAGTTGGTGAGGGTCTCATTAAGTTTCTGAGACTGGCCTTGAAACTGCGATTTTCCTGTCTCGGCCTCCCCAAGTACTGGGATTACAAGTGTGCACCACCACGCCCGGCCTGTTTTTCATCTTTTTAAAAAATGTATAATATCCCTAGTATTTACAGAAGTCCATATGTAAATAATTCAAAGAAGTAAAGCAAAGTACAATTAAGAACTTTGCTTTTTTCCATAAACATATGAAAAGTTATGTCTGCTTTAAAAACTGTGATCCTACTAGCTTTCTTTTTCCTTTTTCCCCAGTAAGACTATTACAAGATTATTTATTTTTAGTTTTAATTTCTTAAAGTAAAAGTTACACAAGGGGTTTAATCCATTCTACAAAGCTTGTTGTGAACAACAGTAGTCCAGGTTCTGGTTTCAGATAAGATGGAGTAAGCACACTTCACCTGTCTCTCCCACTGAATGCAGCTATAATACCTGGACAGAATGCTTGGAATGGCTATTTGAGGACTCTGAAAAGTAAATAGTAGGAGGCAGATTGGGGAAGAAGACCAGAATTCAAAGTACCACTGAACCAGCGGTGAGTTTACCATTTCTTTTCCTTCCAGTATGCCCCAGCCTGAACTTAATGTATCCTGAAACGTGGAAGTGGGCATTAACATGGACAGAAAAAGCATTAACATGGACGTCCTCTAATTCTTATGCAAGGAGCAGGAAAAGGGTTTTCTAATACTCACAGAAAGTGTGGCCATCCTACATATTTCCTTCCTTCCTTCCTTCCTCCCTCTCTCCCTCCCTCCCTCCCTCTCTCTCTCCCTCTCCCTCTCCCTCTCCCTCTGTCTCTGTCTCTGTCTCTTACCCTCCCTCTCCCTCTCACTCTCCCTCTCACCCTCCTTCTCCCTCTCCCTCTCACTCTCCCTCTCCCTCTCCCTCTCCCTCTCTGTCTCTTACCCTCCCTCTCCCTCTCCTTCTCCCTCTCTCCGCCCCCCCCCTTCTTTCTTTCTTTAATGCTCTTACACCAAAACCTCAAGCAATTCTTAGATGTGGCTGCAGTGGTCTTGGTGGGGGCAGACAGGAGTCTAAAACTTAGAGGGAGGGGACCTTCCTCTCAGATTTAAGAGCTGTGGTCTGTAGAGAGTGGAGAAATTCCCGTTGCTTTTCTTCTCCCTCTGCTCTTTGGTTACTTGGCCCTGATATAAGCATAGTTAAGAGAAGTTCATTGCAGCGTGTGGTTAATAATGCCTCAGCTTTCTGCTAGACGGCTGGAAAAGGGGAACCTGAGGAACTGAAAGGTTGCAGAAGAAGGAGGAGCTTGGGAAACTGACCACTAAAATTGCTTATGGATTCCTGAGCTTTCTTCCAAGCTGTACATGCATGAGGCTAATCCTAAATTGAATACACAGATACTGAGAATTGAATTGTGGATACACCACTGCCCACATTTCAGACTGGACACTGTGTGGGGCACTTATGACATTAGAAATACAACTCAAAAGAAGTCTGCTTAGTTCTTGAAGCATAAATTCAACTGGGTTAATTAGCTAAACCAAAAATATCAACATTCTCAGTGAGACCCAGGGTCTTATAATATTCAAAATGTTCAGAATAGCCAGGCATGTTGGCACACACCAGTAATCCCAGTACTTGGAAGACTGAGAGACAGGAGGATCGCAGATTCGCAGCCAGCCTCAGCAATTTAGCGAGGCCCTCTGCAACTTAGTGAGACCCTGTTTCAAAATTAAAAATTAAAAAATAGAGGGGGGGTGTAGCTCAGAGGTAGAATGCCCCTAGGTTCAATCCCCAGCACTACACACACACACACACATACACACACACACACACACCACACCACACCACACCAAAAACAAAAAACACAATGTTTAGAATATAATCTAGACTCACTTAGCTTCAAAAGAACCAGAAAAATCTGAACTCAGGTGGAAAAAGAAAATAGATGCCAATATCAGGATCTCCCAAATGTTAAATTTACCTCAAAAAGACTAAATCAGCCTTTAAGAGTGTTCCAGCAATGAACAGGAAGATAGAAAGTCTTAGCAAAGAAACAACATATAAAGAAGAACTGAATAGTTGGACATGATCCTACCAGGATCCCGGTACTTGGAAGGCTGAGACTGGAGGATCACGCCCATAATCCCAGTACTTGGAAGGCTGAGACTAGAAGATCACAGGTTCAAGGACAGCCTCTACAGTGTAGCAAGATTCTCAGTAACCTTAGTGAGACCCTGTTTCAAAAACTAAAGAGGACTGGGGGTGTAGCTCAGAGGTGGAATGTCCCTGGGTTCAATCCCCAGTACCACATAAATGAATGAATGAATGAATGAATAAGTAAATAAAGCCGGGCGTGGTGACACACACCTGTAATCTCAGTACTTAAGAGGCTGAGACAGGAGGATTGCGGGTTTGCAGCCAGCCTCAGTAATTTAGCGAGACTCTGCAATTTAGTGAGACCTTGTTTCAAAATAAAAAGGGCTAGAGGTGTAGATTGGAGATATAATGTCCCTGGGTTCAATCCCCAATACCACAAAAAAAGGAAAAGAACTAAATGAAGTTTTTAAAACTGAGAAAAAAAGCTGGGTGTGTTGGTGCACACTTGTAATCCCAGTACTTGGGAGGCTGAGACAGGAGGATTGCAGGTTCAAAGCCAGCCTCAGCAACGTAGTGAGGGTTTCTGAGAGAAACCTAGTGAGACCCTGTTTTCAAATAGAGAAATAAAATCAGGCTGGGGGCATAACTTGGAGGTAGAATGCTTCTGGGTTCAATCCCTAGCACCAAAAAAAAAAAAAAATCATAGAAATGAAAATTTTAATGGATGGGCAATATGAAAGTAACAGAATGGACATGACAAATGAAGAAGTCAGTGAACTTGAAAATATATCAGTAAGAATTACCTAATTTGAACAACAGAGAAAAAGATTTAAGAAATACACAAAGCCTCTTAGACCTTTGAGACAATATCAAAAGGTCTGATATTTATATTATCATAGACTCACAAGAAGACAGTGAGTGTCAGGCATGGTGCGTGCACGCCTATAATCCCAGTGATTTGGGGGTTGAGGCAGGATGATCGGAAGTTCAAGGCCAGCCTAAGCAACTTTGGTCCTCAGCAACTTAGTGAAACCCTGTTTCAAAATAAAATAGGGCTGTGGGTGTAGCTCAGAGGTAGAAATGCCCTGGGTTCAATCCCCAGTACCATATACACACATAAAAACAAACAAATATATATAAATAAATATATATAAATATAAACTACAATATATATATATATGGCTGGAGGTGTAACTCAGTAGTAAAGCATCTCTGGGTTCAGTCCCTAGTACCACTAAAAAAAAAAGTTTAAGATAACATTAGGAGAATTCAAAATGATATACCACTACATACCATTAGAATGGCTTAAATTAAAACTGTTAACTATACCAAGTACTCTTGAAGATGTAGAACAACGGGAACCCTCACACATTGCAGTTTGGATTGCAAAATAATACAGCAGCTGTGGAAAACAGTTAAAACACATATTTACTTACCACATATTAAATTTGGACTCTGCTGTCCTCAACAGTAGCCTTCTGTTCACAGATTGTTTTGATTTTTACCACTGCATTTTAAATAATATTTTGAATTGCCACTTCTTGAATAAAAAAAAAAAAACGTTTTTAAGGCATTATTTACTAACTCTCCACAATGGAAGAGAATGATTTTGCTCCCCTACCACATGTATAACCTTCTCATCCTCCTATATTCATAACATAGTTTTAGTTTGATTCAATCAGTAGTTTACCTTATTTTGACTTTGTTAATACTGCTCATAGCTGAGCCATGTAGTGAATGAATTACTTTTCTTTTTCTACTTTTTTGTCTATGCAAGTTAATAATTTAAAAAATTTCTTTGTGTGTCTATATCATTACCAATAACTTAGTTATGTGCCCCTTTACCAGCTATGTAAAATTTCTCTAACCCTACTGGGCGTGGTGGTGCATGCCTGTAATCCTAGTACTTGGAAGGCTAAGACAGGAGGATTACAGGTTTTCGGACAGCCTCAGCAATTTAGTGAGACCCTTAGCCACTTAGTGAGACCCTGTCTCAAAATAAAAAATAAAATAGTGTTGGCGTGTAATTCAGAGGTGTGGGTTTGTTAGAAATAACTTTTTACGGCGTCTAAAGAAACGGCACGTGTTCGAAAATTGCTTGGCAAGGCGATTTTACTTTTTTGCAAAAAAAGGGTGCTCCCAGATATGTGAGATAGCACACTTCACAAAGAACCCAGTGGGTCTTATATCCCTAACGCAAGTCTCCTCCTGCGCTGAACTCCTATTGGTCGAAGTCCAGCTTCACATTCTTCCCCGTCAGCTACAGGGGAAGATGGGGACCCGACACCTGTAATCTCTTAAGAGATGTTAATTGGTGGAAGGAATGTAAGTCCCTACCAGGTTACAAAATGGCCGTTTAAGTGAACCTACCTCCTTTGACATAAAAGATACAATTATATCTCACAGGTTCAATTCCCAGTACTAAAGGTGGGGTGGGGGGAATCTCTTACCCTGAACTCCCTGTATAAACTTTATGTATGTATGTATGCATGGAAGTATTTTTGTGGTACTGGGTATTGAACCCAGGGGCATTCTACCTCTGATCTATACCCCCAGCACTATTTTTTATTTTGAAACAGGATCTTGCTAATTATTGCACATTAACCTTGAACCTACTATTTTCCTGACCTAGCCTCCCAAATACTGGAATTACAGGCACCTGACTCTCATATATACTTTTTGTGTGTGTGTGTGTGTGATACTGGAGATTGAACCCAGAGGCGTTCTACCTTTGAGCTACACCCCCAGCCCGATTTTATTTCTTATTTGGAAACAGGGTCTCGCTAGGTTGATGAGAGTCTCACTAATTGCTAAGGCTGTCCTTGAACCTGTGATTCTCCTGTCTCAGCCTCCCAAGTACAGGGATTACAAATGTGTGCCACCATGCATTGCTCATATATACTTTTATGAGTGACCTCAAATCTATTTTAGACTCCTGGAATTGTTTTTATTTTTTTTGTGGTACTGGTGATTAAACCCAGGGTCATTCTGTCTCTGAGCTATACCCACAGACTGATTGTACTTTATTTTTTTATTTTTGTGGTTCTGAGGATTGAACTCAAAGGCACTCTACCTCCAAGCTACACTCCCAGTCCTATTTTATTCTTATTTTGAAACAAGGTCTCACTAGGTTGATGAGAATCTCACTACTTGCTGAGGCTGTCCTTGAACCTGCAATCCTTCTGTCTCAGCCTCCCAAGTGCTGGGATTATACGCTTATGCCACCACGCCCAGCTACTTTTTTATTTTGAAAAAGGGTCTTGCTAAATTACTGAGGCTGGTCTCAAACCTGCAATTCTGTCTCCGCCTCCGAAGTACTGGAATGACAGGCATGGACCACCATGCCCAGCTCTTGTTCTTTGATTTTAAAGTTCTTTGTAAAATGGTCTGATAATTATTTTAATTCTCAAAAGTAGAATGATAGCAGTTAAGGTGGAGAAAAGGGTCTTAAAGGTTTGATCACACGTGTTTTGCCTGGTGTTGCTTCACTCATTCTTTGTTTCTACAAAGATGGAAACACCAAATGACTTCTTTGAGGAGATCATGTTGTATACTTGTTACCACCCTTAGTGGTCATTCTTTAGTGGTTCTGGTTTTTAGTTGTCACTTGAGTGCAGTTTTGTCTTTTGTAAATACCAGTAAACTCTCTCTCTGGCATTTAGATGTGTGTTAATGCTATTTGTTTTGTCTTAAAGGTAAAACCTTTCTTGGTTTGCAAAAATACATTTTCTGTCAAGATATATAGATGCTTTCAATTTCCTGTAAATTTCATCTTTGTAGGGAAATTTATTCTGGAACCCCTTAGTCTGCTCCAGTCAGGGCTGGTTGTTCTCTGTGTTCATAGCTATCACCCTTGAATCATCCCCAATATCTTTCTGAGGATTCCCATTGCTTCTCTTTAATGCTGCATTCCTTATTAAATTCCATGTCTCTTTTTCTTTCATTCTCATTTTAGTGAAATGCCCTTCCACTAGCTTCCTGAATGTAGGCTGTATAGGAGGTATATTTTTGAGATGCTTTCTTGCATGTCTGTTTATCACACCCTGACATTTAAATGAAAAAAACGGGCTATATTTAGAATCCTAGATTGAAAATAATTTTCTTCTTTAATTGGAGATACCGTGATCATTTCTCTTTTGGCAGAGTGTTATGAAAGACCAAAAAAAAAAAAGGAGCTAAAATACTGATATTACAATTAGTTGGTAAAGACCTTGTTTGTACATTCAGGACTCCTTTTGTCTGTCTTTTCTTATTCAGAATTGTTTTAACATGCAGCATGGTGGCGCACTGCCCCACTCCTATAATCCCACCAATTCCAGGGCCAAGGCAGAAGTATCTCCCCCCCCCCTCCCGGTTGAAGGCCAGCCAGTTCCTGATTGTTTTACTTTCTTTTTTTTTGGTGGTATAGGGGATTGAACCCAGTGACATTCTACCTCCGGGCTACACCCCCAGCCCTACTTTTTTTTTAGTCTTTATTTTGAAACAGGGTCTCACTAAGTTGTGGAGGGCCTCACTAAGTAGCTGAGTCTGGCCGCGAACCCTGATTCTCCGGTCTCAGCCTCCCAAATTCTGGGATTACAAGCCTGCACCACCATGCCCAGTTTGTTTTACTTTCTTGTAGCAGCAAGTCATATAAAATCACTTGGTTCTTATATAATGTTACGAATATTAATTTTTTTCCTTTTTTTGTGGTACTGGGAATTGAACCCAGCGGCATTCTACCTCTGAGCTACACCCCCAGCCCTATTTTTATTCTTTATTTTGAAACAGGGTCTCACTAAGTTGCGGAGTGCTTCACTAAGTAGCTGAGGCTGGTTGCGAACCTGCAATCTTCTCAAATACTGGGATTACAAGCGTGTGCCACCACACCCGGCTTTCAATATTAATATTTGATGCTGTGATGTAGACCACCACATCACCACTTGCCTTAGTTTTAAGCTCTTCAGTTGAAAACAAGAATTGTAGATGACCATCTGAAATTTTAGAATAAAGTGATTAACAAATTTATATGCATATAGTGTAGAGTACCTCAAAAATTAGTCTTCAGACTTTTAACTGTGGCAGTTGAGGCCTGCAATTCCATTATTCTTCCTGTTACTTTGGCATTTTCTAAGCTTTTGTTAGTGTTCTGCAATTTTATGATAATATACATCAGTATGGGTATATTTTCATCTAATGTTCCAGGCCATGTCCTTTAGTAAAACTCAAGAGATAAAGGTTTTTCTTGGAGGGTTTTCTTGGTTTATTTTGTTGGTGATTTCTATTTCTCTATTTTCTCTGCCTTCTCACTTGGACAATGCCTATTATGTGGATATTGGGCCTCTTGGAGTGGTCCCCTAATTATCTTTTTTTCTCCTGTTTTTACATATATTTGTTCATCCTTTTTTGTGATATAAGTATGGATTTCAAGTAGATAAGATAATGAAGTTGTGCTTATCATTTTTTCATTCTAATCACAAAGCCTAGTAGTTTATTTGTTGTTATTATTATTGTTGTTGTTGTTATTTTGTGATACTGGGGATTGAATCTAGGGGCTCTCTACCACTGAGCTACACCCCCAGCCTTTTTTATTTTTAATTTTAAAATAGGGTCTCCCTAAGTTATTGCACCCTGGCCTCTAATTTGTAATCCTCCTGTCTCAGTCTCCCTAGTATTGGGATCACACACTTGTGCCACTGTGCCTGGCTTATTTAAAACAATTGAATTGAAATAGTGCCTGGTTAAATTGCTCAGGATGGCCTCAAACTCCTGAGCTCAAAGCAATCCTTTTTCCTCAGCCTCCTGAGTAACTGGGACTATAGGTATGTGCCCCTGTGCTCTGCTAGCCTGGTAGTTATAAATTGGTCTTCCTTTTCTTTTTTTGTTGCGGTACCGGGGATTGAACCCAGGGGCGTTCTACCTCCACACTACACCCCCGGACCTAGTTTTTATACTTTATTTTGAAACCGGGTCTCATGAAGTTGCGGAGGGCCTCACTAGGTAGAGAGAGAGAGAGAGAGAGAGAGAGAGAGAGAGAGAGAGAGAGCAACCCGGATCCTCCGGTCTCCGCCTCCCAAAGTACTGGGATTACAAGTGTGCGCCACCACTCCCGGTATAAATTGGTCTTTGCAACAGGATAGAGTCTTGTTTAAGTGATGGAATTCCCTATGATGGTTATTTAAGAGTGAAGTGCTTGGAACCCTTCTAGTGAGCCACTTACAACTTAGGGCGTTATTAGATAGGTATCCTCACGAAAGCCCATAGCGGTCTTTGTTTCCCAGACCCCATGGCTGAATGATTTTTCCTAGGCACTTGTTAGAGGCTACCTCTTCCTTCTTTTTGTATCACTGTCTTAGCAGTTAACTCAATCAAGCCCCATGGTTCTATAATGCTTTCTAATCTAATCTGTTCATTTTTCTGTAATGCATATACTTTGTTCTCATAAGCTGCCATTTGATCTTTTACTGTTTAGTAATAGGTTTATTTCTTTAAGTGAAATTGTAAATCTTTGAAGATAGTACCCATGCTTTATGGTTTTCTATCTCCCATGAGTTAATTTTATAAATGATTATTATTAGGGTAGTGGTTTTTTGTTTTTCTTTCTTTTAATGGGGAGTGGGTAAATAGGAGGAGTTACTTAGTGAGATACTATTTCAAAATAAAAAAAATTAAAATAGGGCTGGGGGTGTATCTCAGAGGTAGAATGCCCCTGGGTTCAATCCCCAGGACTAAATAAATAAACAAATAAGCTGGGCGTGGTGGTGCACACTTGTAATCCCAGTACTTTGGGAGGCGGAGACCGGAGGATCCGGGTTCGAGGCCAGCCTCAGTTTGTGCATGCGCGCGCGCGCGCGTGCGAGCATTCTCTCTCTGTCTCTCTCTCTCTCTCTGTCTCTTTCTCTCGCTCTCTCCCTGTTTCTCTCTCTCTCTACTTAGTGAGGCCCTCTGCAACTTCGTGAGACCCGGTTTCAAAATAAAGTATAAAAAATAGGGCCGGGGGCGTAGCGCGGAGGTAGAACGCCCCTGCGTTCAATCCCTGGTACTGCAAATAAATAAATAAATAAATAAATAAACAAACAAACAAATAAATAAATAACTGTGTCCGGAGATATAGCTAAGTGATAGAGCACCTGTGGGTTCCATCCCCATTACGGGGGGGAGGGGTCCTTTAACAATACAAAAATAAAATTAAAAAGTTTGTTTTTTTTTTCTTTGGCGGTACCGGGGATTGAACCCAGGGGCATTCTACACCCCCAGCCAGATTTTTTTTTGAGGTACTGGGGATTGAACCCAGGGGCATTCTACCTCCAAGTTACACCCCCAGTCCTATTTTTTATTCTTTATTTTGAAACAGGGTCTCACTAAGTTGTGGAGGGCCTTGCTAAGTAGCTGAAGCTGGCCGCGAACCTGGATCCTCTGGTCTCAGCCTCCCAAGTACTGGGATTACAAGTGCGTGCTACCATGCCCGGCCCGATATTTTATTCTTTATTTTGAAACAGGGTGTCACTAAATTGTGGAGGGCCTCACTAAGTAGTTGAGGCTGACTGTGAACCCGGATCCTCCGGTCTCAGCCTCCTAAGTACTGGGATTACAAGCGTGCGTCACCATGCCCAGCAGAAGTTTTGTTTTTTGTTTTTGTTTTTATGGTGCTGAGGATTGAACCCAGGGGCATTCTACTTCTGAGTTACACCCGCAGCCTTATTTTATTTTTATTTTGAAACAGGTTCTTACTAGGTTGATGCGAGTCTCACTACTTGCTCAGGCTGTCCTCAAACCTGCGCTCCTCCTGTCTCAGCCTCCCAAGTACTAGGATTACAGGAGTCCGTCACTGTGCCCAGCTAATTAAAAAGTTAAAATTGGTTTGTTGGTATATTTTCATCCTTTATTTTCTGTGAACAACCTATGACGGCCAGAGGTTTGTGCTGCCTTGCTCTGACTACTCATTAGTTTTATCTGTGAACTATACTCTATTGATTGTACTTTTCCCCAGGGAACTCTTAATTGTCTTGTTTGCCCTGACCCATGTCTGTTGTCCCCTTGCGGACCTTCCTAGTTGACTAGCTCGCTAATACCTGAAAATCTAATTCATCCTGAGTACTAAATGGTGCATATTTTTTCCTACAGGAATATTTAGACTTTAAGAGCTGTATTTGATAGATGAGGTTGAAGGGGATTCTAACGGAAGGAAATAATATGAGCAAAAAAACAAAATAGAACTAATGGAGATTGTGTGTGTGGGGGGGGAAGGGTAGAGGGATGGAACCCCAGGAGTGGTCTACCTCTGCTCTGAGCTACACCCTTAGCCTTTTTTTTTTTTTTTTGCAGTACTGGGG
>PVJS01059807.1:0-11414 GCA_004027185.1 Glis glis
CACAAAGGAGAGAGAGAGAGAGAGAGAGAGAGAGAGAGAGAGACAGGGAGAGAGAGAGCGAGAGATCTGAGGCTGGCCGCGAACCCAGATCCTCCGGTCTCCGCCTCCCAAAGTACTGGGATTACAAGCGTGCGCCACCACGCCCGGCTAGCACAGGCTTCTTAGATGAATGAGTGAATAAGTGAGCTACAGACTGGATTAGCATGGCATATACTGAGAATTCAGAATCAATTAGGGAAGAATAGAAATCTTTGGTACAGCTATGATAGCCCTAAAACAGGGCTGACCACAGTGATGCTATAAACTTGCCTTAGTTTTATCTTAATATACACCACAAAAAAGATGAAAACGCAGCATTGTCACAATGTACACATTAATAAAATAGCATTTCAATTTAATACTGAAACATCTTTTTAGGAACTAATCAATAAAAATTTCATAGTCAATTAATTTTAACTGTTTAGATAAGGAAAAATGTATTCAACCCCTAGAAAGTCCATAAAAAAAGAAATATTACAATGGTATACAGAAATACAATAATGAACCAAAATATTCTCACTGAAACACAACAGAAAAGCTGTAAGTCATTATCTCTTGGAAAAGAAGCAGTCCTAATAAAGTAGATTTTTGAAAACTGTCAAATGGGTAAGCTCATTAGTTGCAATGAAAGGTTCCCCTGCTGATCTAGGAGTACCTAAGGACCAAGATTTGTTATGTTTCAAAAACAAAGATACTTTTTAATTCATGTGATAGTTCACTGAGGATATTTCAAATCTGCAAACTTTTAAATGATGATATATAAGAGCACTGAAATTCTCCAAAGCAAACACAGACTTATTTCATCTAAAGCATTCCACTTGCTCCTCTAAAATCTCATTCATTGGGTCAGATAATCATAAAAAAATTTGTGCTTAAAAATCACCTACACTATTAAACAAAACAAGCAACAACAAAAAACCTCTGCGATAGCTCTGCTATTTTGAATATGAAGTTGGCTACTTCCAGTGAAACATCCCACCAGTATCTGCTGATCACACATCCCCTGCCTCCATTGTAACAGATGGAAACTAAAGCCCCCAAGGGCCCAAAATGCCCCAAAAAGGAAAACAAACAGAACAATCGAATTACCACGGTACAAATCTGCTAGTCCTTACAAAAGTTAAATGTTTCTAAAGAGCAAATATCATCATTACACAGAATTTTAAATATAATCAAATGAGTACACATACCTTAAAAACTTAATTTATAGCAAAAACTGCTCAAACATAAATTATACAATAAAAACAATGCCTCTAAAGAGAAGTATGTTTCGGCTTACTGTTGTTTTAGAAACTAGTATGAAAAATGGTAAATTAGTGAGAAATGCAAACTATAACTACCCAAAAGTACTTACACTGATTCTTGCAAACGTCCTAACAGCGGTATAAGCTATTACCTATTCATCCATCTTTCCGCCAGAAAAAGAACTCCCTTTGTATTTCAAGAAAATTTGTGCTACTACTTCTATCCATAAATCTCTTAGATGTCAAATATTACAATAAGAATACCTATTTTCAATTTTTCTCATCCTGTTTGCTCAAATATGCCAAAATTGCAGAAATCTCACTTTAGAAAAGTAGGCTTCCCTGACTTAATGAAACAATCAGTTAAAAACTATTTTAATAGCACCAAGTTAGTTTTAATGTTTTCTCCCTATTCAGTTCTATGCCCTTTTGTCCTATCTCACATGGTTTAATAGAAGATAATTTGGACTTTTTCTCTTCCTAAATCCAATTAAAACACACATATTTACACATATTTTCTTCTTAACACCAAGGACATTTTACCATAGCACAGGGACAACATAAACAATTCAACATCATCGGAAATTAAGATTCAGTGTAAAAAGTAAAGTAAGATGATTATTATTGGTCTTAAAAACTCAAACTATTTCCAGTTTCTCTCCAAGAGCTGTATGAAATATATATTTCAGAGGAATATATATTTTGGGAGAAAGTTGCAAAGAACTCATCCAATCACATATCTCTATGCAGATGAAGTGCTATAAATGGCATTTTATAGAAAATGAAATTTTACAGTGGGCAGGGATAAATAAAATTGTTTAAGAAGGAATAGTCATTCTAAGGCTAAAAAATTTTAAATATCCTCCTTGAAGTTGACCAGTTCCAATATTAAAAAGGAAATAAAAAGATTACAAAAATAATTTGACATTACTAATGACAAGTGGTCAACACACAAAGAATATAGATGTTCCACTGCTTCCCATTTATGTCTTCCAAAATGCATTCATAAATGGGTTGTTTCAAAGCAATTACACTTGTTTCCATAAAATCAGTGTGAAATATAAATGAAAATTAAATTCTTAAGTAGAAATTTTTTTATTTAAATTATAACCAAGTATCAATAACAGGTTCCTATCCTTGTATGACCCAAAGTAAAGGCTACAACCAGGTTAGAAATTTGGACATTAGGAGGGGGTAAATTTAAACTGGCATTCTGGTGTCTAATAGGATGAAGAAAAAGAGCTCCACTTTAGCTAGATATAGAATGTAGGCAAAGGGGGACACTTGATTGCTGGTTCTGGGATCAGACACGCAGCAGACACGCAGTGGCTGTGGAGGACATGGACTCAGCACAGCATCACCCTGGCCACAGCACAGCCATCTAGCAGCAGAGGGGAGGCCAGCAGGCATCCATGTAACTTAAGCTACAATACAAAGTGATTGTAAGTATAAAGCCTCATTAACCAAATAAATTAAACTCATAGCTCTGACCATGACAACTTTAAAATATCCTATGATTTTTAAAATGTAATATTCAATATGAAAAATAGGTAACAAAGCCAAGAAGCATGTACAAATGAGCACCATTATTTTCTTTTAGAACCAGAGACCAGAGCAATGAAATATTTTTTATAAAAGCACAAACCTTTACTAGCTTTGTCTAAATGTTCCAAATCGTCCACAAAAGCCAAGATATCAGGGTACTTTTCTTCACATATTTCAACCAGGAAATGAAGTAGTGTTGTCTTCTGGTCTGCTGATTTTGTGTCCTTTAGCTAAATGAATGGGAGGGAGACAAAACACAGTCAAAAGTATTTTAATACTCTATCTACTCAAATAATATTAATACTATATTTTATAGGTAAGATTAAATAAGTGGTGAAATTAATTAATTGCATTTCTGAAAAATAAGTGTTTCAATACTTGAAAAGCTACTTTTTACTTGTTTGGTTAAAATCATTAATATTTGTTATAAAAGAGAAATAACTTTAATCCAGTCTAGTATACAAAGTTTTATGGGGAAATTTTATGGCAAAAAGCCCAGGAAAATAGAATAACTTGAAAGTCTATGTAACAGGAGTATTTAAAATCACTTTGGGTATTTGTCCATTTATCATTTGGCACATAGAATGCCTATTAGATACTATAGGAGTTCGAGACAAAACAACAAATAGTTTTTCCTCAAAATAGTTTTTTTTTAAGTAACATAGTTGCCCTGGTATGACAGAGAACAATGTAAAAATAATCACAAAATATGTTTGGAACTACACAAATTGTGATCTGACTGAACCTTTGAACAACTTTGTATGGGGTTAGAGAAGGGAAGGGAAAAATTCAAAAGCATACTATCATAGACAGAACAGGCTTGGAAAAGGGCTTAGTATGGTTTATACTTGGTTTGTCCCCCAAGGAACACTGTGTTGGAAGCTTGGTCTTCAGTGTGGTAATGTTCAGAGGTGGAATCTTTAAAAGATGGGCCCTAGTGCGGTCCTTGCGGATTAAGGAATTTCTCATGGGACTGGCTGGTAGTTCTCACAAAAAGGTGATGAAGGCCTAAGCCCATCCTGTCTCTGCATCCTGAACTGAGATTCCATCACTTGCTCCCAAACATGCTCCCACCATTGCCATCTGCCATGAGAGGGTGCAGCGGACACCCCTTAGCAGAACTGGCCTAGGCAGGCACCATGCCCCTAGACTGCCAAAACTGGAAGCTAAAAACCTTTTAAAAGCTAACCATCTCAGGCATTTTGTTATAGTAACAAAACCAACTAATACAAAGCTACAGATGAGGAAGAATATGGCACATTTGAGGAGACTGACTCCAAAATAAAAGTGTGGTGCTGGTGAAGGCAAATAGGAAGAATAGAAAGATACAAATCTGAGAAGACAGAAAATAAAAGGAAAGGTACACTGTGCAATGGAAATAAGATTTGGTTCTAAGTAATGGAAGTTTTTAAGTTGGATGAGAGACGGTCAGATATACATTTTAGAAAGCTCCCTTTAACGCAGTGTAAATAAAAGATTAGAGCAATGGCAATACCAGAAGCATCAAGAGTAATTTAAAATGCTGTGGCAATAACCCAGGCAAGGAAATAAGACAATGTGAACTGTGACTGTGCCCTAGGAATGGAGATAATGGGACCAAGGTGTCCAAAAACCCAGGTGATGCCATTAATTGAGACAGGTCAGAAAGTATCAAAAACAGGCTTGGATAAGGGTGAGAAATGAAGATAATTGTTTCCATTTGGGACAAAATGAATATGAAGCTATAAACTGATATTCAACTGGAAATGTCCTGGAAGGACAAAGATTTACAGAAGTGTAGAACAGTTTTTCTGAGCTTTTCATTAATAACCCCTAAGGAGCTGTTCAGGTATTTTTTCCTAATCGTCTACACCTAGAAAAACTTACCGCAAAAATACTACATTTATATTAATGCATTGTATCTTGTGCTTTATGCATTAAAGCCAGTAAAATAAAACTTTTTTTGCTCCCAAAGAACCAAGTTTCTAATGCTTGAGGAAGATACTGGCCTTGTTGAGACTATGTGGTTAAACCTTAGAGGAACAAACGGACCGTGGAGCATCAATTTGTGAGCCCTCTGCTCCAAAAGTCAATTAATCGATCAAATGAACCTCAGCAGGTATGCAGAATGAAAGAAAAGAGGTTAGAGGCTTGAGGAGAAGACCGGCATTGACCAATCTTAAATGGAAATGGCCAAGGAATGCAATTAGAAAGGAAACATGATAGATTAACATGTGAGCAGTGGAAGGGAGTTGGCTTGGGTTTCCTATGGTGACTGGCTTAGGGAACACTGGATATAGGGAGTGGTCTGAACAGAGGGCTCACAGATAACCCAGTAGTGTTCCCTACCACTAAGTAGTCATTCAGAGTAGATACACAGATCAGGAATAAAACAAACAAATCACTCTTCTCATAACAGGATTTAATTCAGAGCTGGAAATTTTTTGGAATACCTAAGTACACAGCCCTCTTACTTGCTTTCTTTCTGACAATTTCCCATTTTTAAAATATCAGGGGAGTATGTGCTTCAAAATCTAAGATTTAACATTCCCATCACCAAATATCCTATCACTCTCAGAAAAATATCAAATAAGAGTTAGTGTTGGATAGTGGAAGAATGAGATTTTATATTACCATACATATTAATATGCTCAAAAAAATATCACAGCACTGGAAACATTGAGCTACCCATCTCATAGCTTGTCTTCCATATTACACATGTAATATGTCTTGTATCACATATGTAATACAATCATATAGTACACTGGTCTATTCCACACACAACTCAAAAAACAGTTCCTGGTCTGGGGATGTGGCTCAGTGGTAGAGCACTTGCCTCTAGCTAGCTCCCCAACATCAAACATAGATGACAGATGATAGATAGATGCTAGATAGATGATAGATAGAATGGTTCTTGCAGTTTAAAAATAGATTTTATATGAACACATAAGTCATTATTTGATACCTTGTTTAATAGAAGCACAAAAGGGGTAAAGATACAAAAGGAAGCCAGACATGGTGGTACAAGTCTGTAATTCCAGTACTTGGGAGGCTAAGGTAGGAGGATAACAAGTTTGAGGCCAGCCTGGGCAACTTAGCTAGATCCTGTCTCAAACAAAAAAATAAAAAGGACTGGGGTATAGCTCAGTGGTAGAGTGTACCTGGGTTCGATCCCAAGTACCACAAACAATAACAACAACAACAAAAACCTCATAGATTTCACAATATCCAGCTGAGTGTTTTTAAAAAGAGTACTTAAAGAAATGAGTTCATTACTAGCTAGATACATTCCCACTAATATGTGTGGATGACATAATAATGCTAAACATACTAAACATGCCCTAACAAATTAATAATCTTGGGCAAGTTCTTGGACCTTAGTTTGCACACAGGTAAAATAACAGAATAGAACTGAACATAGAAAAGGCACTGTAAATTTGCTTTCTATTCCAAAAACATTTAGTATACAGTATAGTAGATCTAAGTATGCACAGACATGGTAAAATCTAATAACAAAAGCAAAAACAAACTAGGATGAAAACGAACGAACCTAGTTTCACAGGTTGTTTTTGCATGCTTGGGTAAGTTGAAATTTTTCTATTGCTTTGAGTTTTTACACAGAAACCTGAGAATGTTAGTCTGATTATGGTTTACAGCTCTACAGTTTAATACATACTAGCATTTTAAAGAGATAAGGCCAGTGAAAAGCAACAAACTTTCACAAATAGAGTTAGCATAAAAGCTGACTTGTTAAAAAGTATGCTAATAGCAAAATTCCTTTCTTTTTATTTTCTTTTACATCAGTGACTACTTTGGGAATACTTTTCCTACCATGGACTCTCAGTAACCCACTGTTACCAGTCTATACCCTGTCTACTGAAAGGAGAAACGAGATAAATGACCTGTGTGGAATGTTGATTAAGACAAGCACCATCTGCCTCTATAATTGGTAGAGCCTGAAAAAAATTTTTCAAAAATGTTCGGGATACAGCTGAAAGGACAGCAACAATTAGGATGAAGATATCAAATCTCTATGGTGAAACAATAAAAATGGATCAATCTCAATCTTTGTTCATGAGCAATAACAATTCAGAATTCTAATTCTGAAACAATATAGTTTAGAATATCTACCAGTTTGATAAATGTTAAGCACTTTAGTCTAACACAAATTCAAATTATGCATTAACAATATAAAGTCAATGCTAATTTAGGAAGGGGGTTGCTATCATGAACTGTTCTATTGAAACAATCAACTGATTAGCAACCCACATATTGGTAATAGTCAAATATTAGAAAGTATACTCACTGAATAGTAAATGGAAGCACAAGTCTCCCATCACATTTCTAAATGTGTATTTAAATAATTGTGAGTTTAAAAAATCACTCAAACTTCCAAATTAATTAGAAATTAAGCTTAATAATTTTAAAAAAGCGCAAATAGGCTTTTTTTTTTTTGGTGGTACTGGGGATTGAAACCAGGGGCATTCTACCTCCGAGCTCCCCCCCCCAGCCCTATTTTTTATTCATTTTGAAATAGGGTCTCACTAAGTTGCAGAGGGCCTCACTAAGTAGCTGAGGCTGTCCGTGAACCCTGATCCTCCGGCCTAAGCCTCCCAAGTACTGGGATTACAAGTGTGTGCCACCACACCCAGCTAGAAGCATTTTTTTTCATAATGCATGATGTCTCATTTACAAACTGTTCTGCAGCTATAAATCCCAAAGCAGAAATTCTTCATTCATGTTCTAGCATTCTCAGGAAAAACTTCACAATGCTAAGAAGTATTTTTCCTGCCTCAATTATTCTCTCCCTCGCTCATACAAATCATTTATAAATACAAGAGAGGTTTCCAAAAAGATGAAAGCACAATAAAATGTAGTTAGCAAAGACTATCGATTTGCTCAATATTTTTTCACTTCCTTGATGGAAATTAACAAGTAAAAAAGATATATCCCATTTCTACTAATCACATATCTGAGCTAGACCAAGTAAAGCTTGGCAGATAATGTTAATTTTGTGGAAATGAAGAACAAGTTAAATACATTTTGTAATGCTAGCTCTTAGAAAGAAAATGAAACTAAAGTATTTGCTTCAATCTTTGCTCAGGTGAAAAAAATATGCTTTATTTAAATCTTAACAGACATTGCTTGACAGGATTCCTTTTGTATTATTGTCAAGAGATTTATCTGACTGATGAGTAATCATTACTGTTAAAAACAATTTCTTATTCATGGATTGTTTCTTTAAGGTACATTTAACGTGGCATAAATGTCAAATAAACAAAAAGATGGATGGAGTTTCCTCAACCACTCTGTTCATTCCAGACAAAATAATGTTAAAAGCAGATCCTGTAATAAATCATGGCCTACTTGTCAGTCTGGAGTAAAACTCCCTTGTAGCTACAATGCAAGGTTCTGGAATATTTTTAAGGTATTCAGAACAAATTCAGATGACATTTAAAGACCATTCCGTTGTTTTAGTCAAAAGGAAGAACATTCTTAAAATAAAAACTCAGTATCTTCTTGGTGATCTTCTGAATCCAAGAACTATAACCCCTTACTCTCTGAACAATTAAAGGTATCTTAAGAATACTGTCAAATTAGTAACTCTCCTCCCATTATATTCCTATTTCCTAACCATGTATCAAAATAGCATTGTCTCTTTAGATTCTGTGGACATTAGTGAACACCAGAAACATGATAAAATTCTGAGAATCTTGTACTATCTCCATGTATTTTTTTTTTTTACAAGACCCCAACATGTATCAATATGGAGCAAGACAGCAGGAATGCTGTTTTTTGGCACTCAGAGGGAGATAGGGACAGCCAAATAACATAACACATTTTAAGCTCTTAAAACACAAAACATTCCTATGGGGAAGGAGCTCATATTATCCACTATTTAGAAGAGAGAACAGATTTAGAGAGATTGTGTAGCTTACCAGGATCACATGCATACTATCCTGTAGAACACAATTTAATCCCATGTTTATGTGAAGACAAAGCTCTAAAGCACTATAAAATATAGCTCCTGAGCCGGGCATGATGGCGCACGCTTGTAATCCCAGTACTTGGGAGGCTAAGAACGGAGGATCCAGGTTCGCGGCCAGCCTCAGCTACTTAGTGAGGCCCAGTTTCAAAATAAAGGATAAAAAATAGGGCCGGGGGTGTAGCTCAGAGGTAGAACGCCCCTGGGTTCAATCCCCAGTACTGCAAATAAAATAAAATAAAATAATAAAATAAAGTAAAAGTAAAATAAAATAAAATATAGCATCTCCACAAAAATGTTTATTTAGTCTAACTTTTTTATTACTTGCTAAAAGAAACAAAATTCTCAAAAACATAGTGGACTAAAATAGTAAAGTAACAAAAGAGCATTAATGTAACTTAAAGTACTAATGCCCTATAGTCTGCTAATTCTAGCCTCTAAAGCCATACAGCCTTTTCTCCCTGGGGTCGTTTTTAGTTCTAAAAGCATGACATTCTTTCTACTCTTTTATCTACAAAATGAATAAAATGGCACCTGAATCATACCATTCATATAACAAATCTTTATGTACTTCTAATAGATTACTGCTGACAAAATATTCTAGCAGTATGGTTAGAGGGGGAGAGAGATATAAGGTTTAACCTTCAATGAACTTACACAAGTTTAACATCATGTTCCATCTCAAATCCTTTGCAGAATAAAGTGGATTGTGTATGCATGAAATAGCATCTCTAAAATACATTCAAGCTATCCACATGAAAATGGATATGTAAAGATGTAGTGACAAATACCTTATCATATTTGCTTAGATAGAAAAAAAATCCACGTGCTGGTACAAGATCATTGGTGAAACCAACAACCATTAGAGAATGGGTAAGGTCTTCTGGGTGTGTGTGTGTGTGTGTGTGTGTGTGTGTGTACACACGCGCATACAGTAAAAATAATCAAAAAGACTGGGTATCCCTCCAATATAACTGGTAATAAAAATATTCAAATAAATACAATGCTTATGCCACTGCCATAGCTATTAACACCTATAATAAAACTTGCACAATTATTTTGAAGAAATAAACCAAGTGATATTAGTTAAATCAGTAGATAATATAACTATTAGGTAAATCAGTTATGGCACCCATACATAAAAAATTATACTAATTACTAATTGTACTAATTACTAAGTTTTCATTTTAGAATAATGAATAGAAATGGTACATAAACAATAGGAGGTATAAAGTAACATAGATTTCTATAATTTCAATAAGCTGGCTTATACTACTTTCTCTGAATTATATTGTCAACATATTGCTCTTGAATTTTAGCCAGCAGATATTTGTATATTAAAATTATTTTTGCATTTTAGAAGTTCAGCTAATAACATTATTATATGTTCAATGTTCTCCTTATGTATACGTTCCCTTTATTCTGCAAAAGATTTAAAACTGCTCAATATTCTTGTTTTGTTTTACCAGGCATTGAACCCAGAGGCATTCTACCCCCGAGCTATACTCCCAGCCTTTTTCATTTTTTATTTTGAAACAAGATCTCACTAACTTGTTAAGAGCCTCCTTAACTTGCTGAGAGCCTAGTTAACGTGCTGAGGCTGGCTTCCAACCTGCGATCCTCTTGTCTCAGCCTCCCAAGTACTGGGATTTCAGGTGTGAGCCACCGAGCCTAGCTTCAATATTCTTTTTTTTTTTTTTTTTTTGCAGTACCAGGGATTGAACGCAGGGGCATTCTACCTCCGCGCTACATCCCCGGCCCTATTTTTTATACTTTATTTTGAAACCAGGTCTCATGAAGTTGCGGAGGGCCTCACTAAGTAGAGAGAGAGACAGAGAGAGAGAGAGAGAGAGAGAGAGAGAGAGAGAGACAGGGAGAGAGAGAGAGAGAGAGCTGAGGCTGGCCGCGAACCCGGATCCTCCGGTCTCCGCCTCCCAAAGTATTGGGATTACAAGCGTGCACCACCACGCCCGGCTTCAATATTGTTTTTCAGAAATATTATTTCTCAATTCCTTTTAACATTTAGAAACTGAAAAACATCACATTCACAACAGAAAAATGGGGAAATAATTGGCATAAACAACTCACAGAGGAAGAAATACAATTAGAATACAAACACACAGCAAGAAGCTCAAACTAAAAACAAAAATCACATGATCATTTCAATAGATGTGAAAAAAGCATTTGACAAAATTCAACACCCATTCATGTTAAGAACTCTACAGAAAATCGGAATAGAAGGAACATACCTCAACATCATTAAGTCAATATATAAGAAACCCAAAGCCAACATCATATTGAACAGGGAAAAATTGCCAGAATTCCCCTTAAAATCAGGAACAAGACAAGGATGCCCACTATCACCACTCCTTTTCAACATAGTCCTTGAAACTCTTCCACAGCAATAAGACAAGAGAAGGACATCAAAGGAATTCAAATAGGAAAAGAAGAACTAAAATTATCTTTATTTGCAGATGATATGATCCTATATCTAGAAGACCCAAAGAACTCAACCAAAAGTCTACTAGAGCTAATCAACAAATTCAGCAAAGTAGCAGGGTACAAGATAAACCTAAAAAAGTCAGTAGCTTTCATATATGCCAACCATGAATCCACTGAGA
>PVJS01059808.1:0-11394 GCA_004027185.1 Glis glis
AAAAAAAAAAAAAAAAAAAAAAAAAAAAAAAAAAAGAAAGCACAAATCATACTTTAACCTTGAATATTAGAGCAGCAGTCAGGGCAGTTTACTAACATACTCAACAAATCCATGCAATTCAGCCATTTGAGTAGTATAGTGAAGTAAATGGAAACAATTACCCCCATTCCACCACATGTGACTCATAATCCCAGTACTCTCGGGGTCTGTGAGTATTAACATCTGTGTAAACTCTGGCCCTGCTTGGCACGGGTCCCGACATGTCAGACAGGTTGGCAGACAAAGCTGAAATTGATGTTTAAAGATCTGGCAGTCACCGTGTTCAGAGACAGCTGGGGTTAAGACCTTGTTTCAGATCTCTTTTCTTCAAACTGCAGAAACAAAATACATAAAGACCAAGAAATTTCTTTAAGTATATGGAAATAAAACATTTTATAAATAATAACAGCCTCTATTATACCTTTGGCTGTCCTACGTATTAATCAATGAATATATCCCAACTATGTCAACCGCAGGGTTTTCCTACTATCATGGGGGGAACCACCCCCCCAAATATATTAAAAGTGGTGTTGGGCGGGCTTGGTGGTGCACGCTTGTAATCCCAGTACTTGGGAGGCTGAGACAGGAGGATCACAGGTTTGCGGATAACATCAGCAACTTAGCGAGGCCCCCCACAACTTAGTGAGACCCTATTTCAAAATTAAAAAAAAATAGAGCTGGGGGTGTAGCTCAAAGGTAGAATGCCCCTGGGTTTAACCTCCAGTACCTCAAAAACAAAAAACAAAAAAACCCTGATGTTGGTCCTAATCACATTCTACAAAGTAGCTTGTAATTTCTGCACGTAATGTTTGGATGTTCTTTGTAACATAGCCTGGAAGGTAAAAATGGCAAAAAGAGAGCCAGGCGTGGTGGCGCACGCTTGTAATCCCAGTAGTTGGGAGGCTGAGACCGGAGGATCTCAGGTTCACTGCCAGCCTCGGCTACTTAGACCCTTCACAACTTAGTGAGACCCTGTTTCAAAATAAAAAATAAAAAATAGGGCTGGGGGTGTAGCTTGGAGGTAGAATGCCCCTGAGTTCAATCCCCAGTACTGCAAAAAAAAAAAAAAAAAAAAAAAGGCATAGAGAATAGATGCTTAAGTGTTACCACTATTTATACATTCCATAAAAGGTACTGGCAAGAATAGTACTTTCAGTAGCTTTTTCTACAGCTCAAGGAGTGCTAAAAGGTTCTAGAATGGTGACAAAGCAGAGTCTGACTCTAATATCTGATGAAACCAGAAAGGGAATAATGGCTTTTCTAATACATCTTCAATGTTATCTTGTATTGATCCAAGTTGTTTGGCGGACCTTATGTAATAATTAATTAGCACTCGTGAAAACTTGAAAAAAAACGAGCTTTATTTCATTGAAAACAGTAATCAGTAATCCTCTCCTGCTTTATTTAATAGAAAACGAGCTTAATAAAAACTGGTATTAGCCGGGTACAGTGATGCATGCCTGTAATCCCAGTCTTGGGGGTCTGAGACATGAAAATCTCAAGTTTGAGGCCAGGGTGGGCAACTTAGAGGGACCATTTCAAAATAAAAAATAAAAAAGGCCGGGGGTGTGGCTCAGTGGTACAGCGCCCTTGGGTTCAATACCCCAAAAAAGGAGGGAAGGAAGTCTATACTTCTAAAATATATTAACACCATAAAAGACAAAAGGAGGCTAAAGGGACCTGAGGACTAAATGTAATGCCCTGCTCTAGACTATATCCTCTGCTGCAAGGTGGGGATGTTATAAAAATACTGACACAGCTGCAACTTAGATAGTAGATCTGAGTACTGTTTCAATGTAAAAGTTGTCACATAACCACAACAGTTAAGAGGATATAGCTATTCTGAAGAAATTACAGGTCAAAGGCCATGATGTATATAATGTACCCTTAAATGGTTCAGAAAAAATTGCGTGCCCATGTGTATACATATAGTACATACAAGAACACACTCACAAATGATAAAACAAATGGGGTAGAATAATACAGTAGGTACATCTGGTAGAGATGTTCTTTGTACTATTCTGACATTTTTGTTGAAACATCTTTAAAAATTGTGTAAATATATGTAACATAATTTTCCATTTTAACCATATGTAAGTATGCAATTCAGTGGCATTGAATACATTCATATTCTTGTACAACTAACACTACACCATTAATATCTAGAAAATCCACCATTTTGACCAAAACTGTATCCATTAAACATCCACCAACCCCCCCCCACCCTATCTCCTGGCTCCCTGCATCCACCATTCTATTTTCTATCTCTATGAGTTGACTTTTTAGGCACTTCATTTGTATGGAACCAGATAGTATTTGTCTTTTTATACTTGGCTTATTTATTTATTTATTTTTGCTGTACCAGGGATTGAACCCAGGGGCGTTTTACCTCCGAGCTACACCCCCGGCCCTATTTTTTATACTTTATTTTGAAACTGGGTCTCATGAAGTTGCGGAGGGCCTCTCTAAGTAGCTGAGGCTGGCCGAGAACCCAGATCCTCTGGTCTCCGCCTCCCAAGTACTGGGATTACAAGCGTGTGCCACCATGCCCGGCTTATACTTGGCTTATTTAATTTAGAATAACATCTTGAAGGTTCATCTATGCTGCAGCATGTGTCAGAATATCATTTCTTTTAAAGGTTGAATAATATTCCACTGTATGTGTATCTTGCATTTGCTTTTCCATTCATTTGTGATAGACACTTGGATTGGTCACACATTTCACCGATTGTGAAAAATGCTGCTATGAACATGGGTGTCCAAATACCTGTTTGAGACCCTACCTTCATTCTTCCAGATACGTACCCAGAAGTGGGCCTGCTGATTCATATGGTAATTTCATGTTTAATTTTGAACCACCATTTTGTTTTCCAAAGAGGTTGTATTTTACATTCTTACCACGGTGTACCAGGGTTTCAATGGATGTAAAACGGTTTACCATTGAGTATGGGTTTTTTGTGTGTTTGTGGTACTGAGGATTGAACCCAGGGGCATTCTACCTCTGAGCTCCACCCCAGCCCTACTTTATTTTGAAACAGGGTCTCACTAGGTTGATGAGAATGTCACTACTTGCTGAGGTTGTCCTCAAACCTGTGATCCTCCTGCCTCAGCCCCCCAAGTACTGGGATTACAAATATGCACCACCACATCTGGCTTATTCTGACTGTTTTTACACACACTGATTTTCTTCATGTCTTGCCTGCTGTCAACACAGACATTGGAGTCATAAAAACATCAGCAGTCCTTCAGCTTTGGGAAGAAGGAAAATTACAATAAAAAGTACTGCTTTTTGGTTTTTCATTTGGTGTATATGTGTTTCTGTTTACACTTTTAACCAATATTAAAGAAGTTAATATCACCAAGATTGTTTGGTAAAACCAAAGAAGTAAATATATGGAAATAATTTTAAAGGCTGTTTTTGTATTTGACTTTGTTGTTTTCTAGCCACTTAGAGCATACATTTATCTAATCCCAGAAGGTTTGGGTTGAATAGAAGCGAGTTAGAGAAGCTTTTTGGGTGGAAGAATTCATAAGTAAATTCATGGATCTTTGGATATCCTGTATTTGGGACAGAGTATTGGTATCATTGTGGTTGTCACACTTAAGGAGTATAGCATTACCCCACCCCTACCCCAGTCTCTTGCTATTCTGCTGAGACCATGGGCATAAAGAGGCATCTCTTTTTTTTTTTTTTTGCGGTACCAGGGATTGAACCCAGGGGCATTCTACCTCCACGCTACATCCCCGGCCCTATTTTTTATACTTTATTTTGAAACCTGGTCTCACGAAGTTGCGGAGGACATCACTAGGTAGAGAGAGAGAGAGAGAGAGAGAGAGAGAGAGACGGGGAGAGAGAGAGACAAGAGACAGAGAGAGCTGAGGCTGGCCACAAACCCGGATCCTCTGGTCTCTGCCTCCCAAAGTACTGGGATTACAAGCATGCGCCACCACACCCAGCGACAAGAGGCATCTCTTCTGACTTCTCTTCCTTGGGTATGGTAGCTAGACTTACCAGCCTTGGAAAGATGCAGGTCTCAAATGTGCACAGCAACATTTTACATTTATTAGCTCTGATTGCTCACCACAAACCTACCAGGTAAATAAAGTTATCTCTATTTTAAAGTCTGGAGCCATGCCGAATGGGTGTGAATCTCAAATCCTTCTACCATGTGTCCTTTGGCAAATTACTTAACCTTTCTTTACCTCAGTTTCATCTGTAAAGTGGGGATAATGGAAAAGCCAGGTGTGGTGGCGCACGCTTGTAATCCCAGTACTTGGGAGGCTGAGACCGGAGGCTCCGGGTTCGCGGCCAGCCTCAGCTACTTAATAAGGCCCTCCGCAACTTAGCGAGACCCTGTCTCAAAATAAAGAATAAAAAATCGGGCTGGGGGTGTAGCTTGGAGGTAGAATGCCCCTAGGTTCAATCCCCAGTACCGCAAAAAAAAAAAGGGATAATGGCAACTCCCTCACCACTTCTTGTATAGTAAGGATTAAATGAAACAATACTTATAAAGCTATGTATGGCACATAATAAATCCTTGTAGGTATATTACTATCTGACTAGTTTATGATTACATGGCAAGAAAGATCACTATCATAAGATAGTGACATAAATTTGGTTTTTGGTCCTTACTCTGCTATTAAATGGCTATGTGTTGTGGGTAAATTTTCCTTTTCTGGATACCAGTTTTCATATTGTTTTAAGCTTTTATTGGAAATAATTTCAAATTTACATACAAGACAAAAATAAAAAATAGTGTAGATGTGACATCAAAAACAGGGACAAGAAAATAAGTAAACACTTTGAAGCTGGGCTTGGTGGCACATGCTTGTAATCCCAGTACATCAGAGGCTGAGACAGGAGGATCACAGGTTCACGGCCAGCCTTAGCAACTTACTGTGATCCTCTGCAACTTAGTGAGACCCTGTTTCAAAAATAAAAGAATAAGCTGGGTGTGGTGGTGCATGCATGTAATCCTAGTACTTGGGAGGCGGAGACCAGAGGATCTGGGTTCGCGGCCAGCCTCAGCTACTTAGCGAGGCTCTCTGCAACTTCGTGAGACCCGGTTTCAAAATAAAGGATAAAAAATAGGGCCGGGGGTGTAGCTCGGAGGTAGAACGCCCCTGTGTTCCATCCCTGGTACCACACACACACAAAAAGAATAAAATTGGGCTGGGGGTGTAGTTTGGAGGTAGAATGCCCCTGTGTTCCATCCCCAGTACCACACACACAAAAAAAGAAGCAAACACTTTGAATAGACATTTATTCAGAGAAGATACACATGGCCAATAAGCACTTGAAAAGATGTTCAACATCCCTAATCAGTAGGGAAATGCAAATCAAAATCACAATCAATGAGCTGGTGTGGTGGAGCAGGCTTGTAATCCCAGTACTTGGGAGGCTGAGACTGGAGGGTCACAGGTTTGAAGACAGCCTCAGCAAGTAGTGAGACTCTCATCAACCTAGTGAGACCCTGTTTCAAAATAAAAATAGGGCTGGGGGTGGAGCTCTGAGGTAGAATGTCCCTGGGTTCAATACCCAGGTTCAATACCTGGGTTCAATACCCAGGGGCATTCTACCTCTGAGCTCCACCCCCAGCCCTATTTTTTATTCTTTATTTTGAACAGGGTCTTGCTAAATTGTGGAGTGTCTCACTAAGTAGCTGAGGCTGGTCGGCAACCTGGATCCTCCTGTCTCAGCCTCCCAAGTGCTGGGATTACAAACATGCGCCACCACGCCCGGTTCAATATCTTCTTTTTAGTCTCTAAATGATGTTATAGAGCACTCTACTCTTCTGTGGGTTTTTGTTTGTGACACAAGCTAGGCAAGCACTCTACCACTTGAGCTACATCCCCAGCCCTTCTTGTTTATGTTTTACTTTGAGTCAAGGTCTCATTGCGTTGCCCATGATGGCCTCAAACTTGCTATCATCCTGCCTCAGACTCCTGAGTAGGTGGTATGTATTAACAGGTATCTGCCACCACGCCCAGGTGGTTATTTTTTATACCTATAAGATACCCTTCAAGCTGGGTGTGGTCACACTCACCTGTAATACCAGTACTTGGGAAGCTGAGACAGGAGAATCCCAGGTTCAAGTCCAGCCTCAGCAACTTAGTGGGACCCTGTTTCAAAATGAAAAATAAAAAGGGGGGGAGTATAACTTGGAGGTAGAATGCCCTGGGTTCAATCCCCAATACCAAAAAAATAAAAAGATACTCTTCATCTGTGGATCTCAAAGCCAAAGAGATTAAGAAGGTAGTAAAACCAATACAAACTTAGTAGCTAGGACTAGATGCATTAGGGTGATGAGACAAGTAGTGTTTCCCTAATTATCTCCAGGACTCCTATTGGGCTTCTCCCAGTTTTGGTTCATCACCTATAAAAAACCTGCCTTAACTGTACTTGCAGGCAGAAGGGAAGATCAAGTGAGATGATCTTCCAGAAAAGGCTTAGAAACACCAAACAAAGCCGGGCATGGTGGCGCATGCTTATAATCTCAGTACTTGGGAGGCGGAGACCGGAGAATCCAGGTTTGCGGCCAGCCTCAGCTACTTAGTGAGGCCCTCGGCAACTTCGTGAGACCCAGTTTCAAAATAAAGTATAAAAAATAGGGCTGGGGGTGTAGCTCCGAGGTAGAACGCCCCTGGGTTCAACCCCCGGTACCACACACACAAAAAAAGAAACACCAAACAAATATTAAATTAGTATTAAATGGCTACTATGCCATAGCTCTTTAGTGAAAACTAATAAGCAGAAACTTATCTTTAATAGGCTGGAGTCTTCATTCTTATTTTTCTTCACAATACAATAAGTTCAGCCTCTATTCTTAACTCCCAGAATCTGAGGGCTAACTTATGGCTAGACATGACATTACCAAATGAGTCCTTGTACCTCTCTGAAAACCACCTGATTCATGGGGGAAATATTCTTCAACTCCTATTCACTAGTCTGTTTCTAGCCCATTCTTCTCACTCAGCCTTCCTTTCCTCTCTTGAGGTCTTGACATTCTCTGTGAAGAGCAGAGCCAGACTAATGAAATGCTGGAGTCTCAGGTACTAACCTGAATGACTACTGCTAGTGTTGTTTCATCAGCTGGGACCTAATTTATGAACTGGCAGATTTGGTTCTCCACTGGGAGAATGACTAGCTGTTTTGTGGTACCCCAAAGAGGTGACTTTACTGTCATGCATACCAAATAATCTGCTTATAGTAAGAGAGGCAACCACATGAATGTAAAATGGTTGGCTTTCACTAAGGGAAGAGTAAAGTGGGTTTCATGAACTGATTTCGCAACTACTACTTTTTTTTTGGTACTGGGGATTGACACCACCCCCACTTGGTTTCTACCTCCAAGCCACACCCCTAGCCCTTTTTTATTTTGAAACAGGGTCTCTTTAAGTTGTTGTGGCTGGCCTTGAACCTGTGATACTCTTGTCTTAGCCTCCCAAGTACTGGGATTACAGGCCTGCACCACCATGCCTAGCTAGTTCTGTGACTACTACTACTAGTTTGTGTGTGTGTGTGTGTGTGTGTGTGTGTGTGTGTGTGTGTGTTTACTGGGGAATTGAATTCAGGTGCATTCTACCTCTGGACTACACCTCAACTCCATTTTATTTTTTGAAATAGAGAGTCTCACTAGGCTGCTGTGGTTCCATACCTTCTGATAAATAAAACTGGACTAAGAGGGATGGTAGGGACAGATGTGGAAAAAAAAGGGCAGGGGGAGATCATCAAAGACAAACATTATTTGCATCTCTGTAAATATATATGTGTATTTCACATGCAGCCTAACAGAAAGGAAATACAAAGACAAACTAAATTTCCAAATTACTGGTTTGATTCTTTCATTTATTCCCATCTCTATTTCTTAAATATGTAAGCATCCTCTATGAAAAAGTACTATGCTAGGTCGTAGAATATAGCTGCCTTGGGTTTCTGCAGAGGATTGTCTCCAGGACTCCCTGCAAGATGACAAAATCCACAGATGCTCAAATTCCTTATATAAAATGGCATTGTAAGCTGGGCATGATGGCACGCACTTGTAATCCCAGTACTTGGGAGGCTGAGACTGGAGGATCCAGGTTCGCGGCCAGCCTCAGCTACTTAATAAGGCCCTCCGCAACTTCGTGAGACCCGGTTTCAAAATAAAGTATAAAAAATAGGGCTGGGGGTGTAGCTCGGAGGTAGAACGCCCCGGGTTCAATCCCCAGTACCGCAAAAAAAAGGCATTGTATTTACATATAACCTATGCATAACTTCCTGTATACTTTAAATCACCTCTACATTATCTATAATGCAATGTATATAATACCTAATAATAATACAAATGTTATGTAAGCAGCTTTATGCAGAACTATTTAGGGAATAAGGAAAAAAGTCTGTACATGTTGAGCACAGATACAACTTGGTTTTTCTAAATACTGTACTTTCAATCCATGAAGATACTGAGGGCTGACTAATAGAGTGACCAAGGCAGATGAAGTGTGAGAAAAGTTAAAAGATTTATCTGTGGACTAAGAATAATGAAAATTCAGCCGGGTGTGGTGGCGCACACTTGTAATCCCAGTACTTGGGAGGTGGAGACCGGAGGATCCGGGTTTGCGGCCAGCCTCAGCTACTTAGTGAGGCCCTCCACAACTTCGTGAGATCTGGTTTCAAAATAAAGGATAAATAATAGGGCCAGGCATGTAGCTCGGAGGTAGAATGCCCCTGGGTTCAATCCCCATACCGCAAAAAGAAAAAAAAAAAAAGAATAATGAAAATTCACTGAAAAATTTTTGTGTTTGTTTTGCTTTTGGTACTGGGGATTGAATCCAAAGATATTCATTTTACCTCTGAGCTACATCCCTAGCCCTTTTTATTTTTGAAAATACTTTGAAATAGGGTCTCACTAAATTTGAGTGTGGCCTGGAACCTGCAATCCTCCTGTCTCAGCCTCCCAAGTACTAGGGGTGTGCACCACCACACCCAGTTCACTGAAAAGTTTTAAGCAGAAAAGTGACCCGTATGTACATTAAATTTTTTTTTTACTCTGTGCTAGGCGTCACCCTCCCCCAATAATTCAAATTAGGAGACTACTGGAGAAACTTTATTTTAGCAGTTTTTTTTTCTTTTGGTGGCACTGGAGATTGAACCCAGGGGTATTCTACCTTCAAACTACAGCCCAAGCCCCATTTTTTATTTTTGTTTTGAAACAGGGTCTTGCTAGGTTGATGACAATCTCACTACTTGCTGAGACTGTCCTTGAACCTGTAATCCTCCTTTCTCAGCCTCCCATGTAATGGGATTACAGGCATGCACCACCACACCTGGATTATTTTAGCAATTTTTACAATAGCTCACTTGGAAACTGGGGAAAGTACCTGGGTCCTAGATATGTGGACAGTTAATTCTCCTACCCAGTTTGCATAATACAAATACTGCCTTAAGAAAATCTGAATTACAGCCGGGCGCGGTGGCGCACGCTTGTAATCCCAGTACTTTGGGAGGCGGAGACCGGAGGATCCCGGGTTCGCGGCCAGCCTCAGCCTCTTTCTCCTCTTTCTCCTCTCCTCTCTCTCCCTCTCTCCCTCTCTCTCTCTAGTGAGGCCCTCCGCAACTTCGTGAGACCCGGTTTCAAAATAAAGCATAAAAAAATAGGGCCGGGGGTGTAGCGCGGAGGTAGAACGCCCCTGCGTTCAATCCCCGGTACCGCAAAAAAAAAAAAAGAAAAGAAAATCTGAATTACAAAAAAATTATCTTTCCTAAATAATTTCCTTTTTAAGTCAGGTGTGGTGGTGCATACCTGTAATCCCAGTACTTGGGGAAGCTGAGACAGGAGGATGAGGGTAAGAGGCCAGCCTCAGCAACTTAGCGAGACCCTGTTTCAAAATAAAAAATAATAGGCTGGGGTGTAACTTGGAAGTAGAACACCCCCAGGCTCAATTCCCCAGTACCAAATAATAATTTCCATCTTAAATTATCTCACTTAGTCCCACATAGCAAAAAAGGTATAATTTTAGTAGCTGACAACTTTAAACCACTATGTCTACTTAAAACCCTCAGACTGATTGACATTGAAGACATAGCTAAGTCATTTGCTCATGTTTAGCCTAACAGAAGTCTGTGAGTGAAAAAGTATTTTGTCAACAAATTTTTTCCTACTGAAGTCAGACCACACCAAAGTCAATAACATGCTTCTATATGACCTTTTCTTTGATAAAATATAAGTAAACAAAACTTTATTAAACCATAAGGCTAAATTATGCATTGTCAAACTCTTAAATTTACTGACATTAACTGTATACAGAGTTAATTTCGATGTAAACTCTTCTTGCCCTCTATCTTTGATTCTATGTGACTTTTTCAATTTGGAAAAGATTCTTTTGGAATTTTAAATCTAAAAAGTTAAGTTGATTTTCATACTGCAGTATAGTTTTATTAGTTCTTTTTAACCCTAACATTTATTAGTTTTCATCAAAAAACAAACAACCCTTCGCATCCTTAGATCAACAATGGTGAATGGACAAGATTTCATAATCATCAGACAGGACAAAGATCTCTATAATAAAGAATGAGAAATGTGCTTAGATTGTACTGACTGGATGATTAGAGGAAAATACCTGTTAAGCACTGCTGCAGAGAATGCCGTTCTTCCTAGCAAACAGACAGCATGAACTTATAAGAAATGAACAAGATCAGTGGAACAAACTCAGAAAGTGTAACCATACTTTCCTGCCTTGCTGCAGAAGCAAAGAAGAAAAACAGTCAAACAAACCTGTCTTTTCCCGTTATGAAAGTGGCCAAATGAACACATAAAAGTACAAGCAGTTAATTTCTGAATTATTTGAATGTCCATAGTTGCCCTTAATTTCAATTATCTCTTCCTTTCAAATTAATACTAGAATGCTCACTCAGTAAGCATTTACCAAACATTTACTACATACCAGGAAATGTGTGCCTGACTGCCAGGAATTCTTTCTCTAGACCCTGGAGAATAAAGACAAAATATCTCAGTCCTCAGACAGAGAAAACAGATCATTATAATCTCAAGTGATCAGTGTATGAAAGAATTAAATCAAGGCCGGGGGTGGTGGCGCATGCTTGTAATCCCAGTACTTTGGGAGGCGGAGACCGGAAGATCCGGTTCGCGGCCAGCCTCAGCTCTCTTGCTCTCTCTCCGTCTCTCCGTGTCTCTCTCTCTCTCTCTCTCTCTCTCCTTTGTGAGGCCCTCCACAACTTTGTGTGAGACCCGGTTTCAAAATAAAGTATAAAAAATAGGGCCGGGGGTGTAGCGTGGAGGTAGAACGCCCCTGCGTTCAATCCCCGGTACTGCAAAAAAAAAAAAAAAAAAAAAAAAAAAAAAAACAAAAAAA
>PVJS01059809.1:0-11413 GCA_004027185.1 Glis glis
ACTTCGTGAGACCTGCTTTCAAAATAAAGAATAAAAAATTGGGCTGGGGGTGTAGCTCAGAGGTAGAATGCCCCTGGGTTCAATCCCCGGTACCGCAAAAAAAAAAAAAAACAGAAAACTAAAGAGTGAAAACATTAAAAACACTGGGCGTGGTGGCACACGCTTGTAATCCCAGTACTTTGGGAGGCGGAGACCGGAGGATCCGGGTTTGCGGCCAGCCTCAGCTCTCGCTCTGTCTCTCTCTGTCTCTCTCTCTCTCCTTAGTGAGGCCCTCCGCAACCTCGTGAGACCCGGTTTCAAAATAAAGCATAAAAAATAGGGCTGGGGGCGTAGCGCGGAGGTAGAATGCCCCTGCGTTCAATCCCCGGTACCGCAAAAAAAAAAAAAAAACATTAAAAACTAATCAAAAGAAACATAACCCCTACAGTTGTTATAAATAAATTAACTATACTTGGTTTTAAAGACCATGGTGGGGACCAGATGCCCAAAGATGTGGATGCCAAAGAGAGATAAACCTTGGTCAATTAAAATGTAAGAGAGAAGCCAGGCATGGTGGTACACTCCTGTAATCCCAGTACTTGGGAGGCTGAGGCAGGAGGACTGCAGGTTCGTGGCCAGCCTCAGCAACTTAGCGAGGCCCTCTGCAACCTTAGACCCTGTTTCAAAATAAAAAATAAAATTGGGCTGGAGGTGTAGCTTGCAGGTAGAATGCCCCTGGGTTCAATACCCAGTACCCCCCCACACACACAAAGTAAGAGATTACTTTGATAATATAAATTTTATAACAAAATATATATATTTCCAAAATTAATTATAAAAGAAAAATGTTTGACTGAGTTAATGAATAAAGAATACACTAAAAAGTTGTTAAAGACTTATGGCTTATAAAAGAAAAAAAAGGGAAGTAGGCCCACATGGTTCCGTGGGGAATTTCTCCTAATTTTTATTTTGTGTGTGTGTGGGATTGGGGCTTGAACCCAGGGTCATTCTACCTCCGAGCTACACCTCCAGCCATTTTTTATATTTTATTTTGAAACAGGGTCTCACTAAGTTGCTGAGGCTGGCTGCAAATCTGCAATCCTCCTGTCTCAGCCTCCCAAGTACTGGGATTACAAGCGTGCGCCACCACACCTAGCTTCTCCTAAATTTTAAGGAGCAGAAAAACATTATTTTACACTGAACTATTTCTGAGCAGATAAAAAAAAAGATTAGTTTGTTATAAAGCCAACGTATCTCTGATACCAAAATCTAATAAAGGCAGTACAAAAAAGACAGTCAGGCCGGGCGTGGTGGCGCACACTTGTAATCCCACTACTTGGGAGGCTGAGACTGGAGAATCCGGGTTTGCGGCCAGCCTCAGCTACTTAGTGAGGCCCTCCGTAACTTAGTGAGACCCTGTTTCAAGATAAAGAATAAAAAATAGGACTGGGGGTATAGCTCAGAGGTAGAATGCCCCTGGGTTCAATTCCCAGTCCCGCAAAAAAAAAAAAGAGTCCTTTTCAATTAAGAATATGGTATATGGTATTTCATCTTTAGATTCTGCAGACTGGAAAAGCAATTTCTAGCAGTGTAACTGACAGCAGGGTATATACAATTATAACCAAATTCTAAACATAAACAACCTGGGGTTTGTTACTCTACCATATTTGAAGGTACTATGAGAAAGCAGGGGGAAAGGAACAGGATATAGAAAGACCACTTCAAACTGCTTCGCTGTATACTGTATTTTAACACAAATCATTAGTCAACAATGTTTTACCAGTACCCCAAAAAAGAGAACATTTTGCATGGCAAAGTTCTCATAAAAATCACAATTCAGGGAACACACAAGTATTAACATCAAGATTACAAAGCAATGTTTATACATTGGTAAGAAAACAGTAAAGAACAAAGAAGTCACAGAAAAAAAATGACGGGAAACATAGAAATGACAGGAAACAAAGGAAAACAGATCAAACTCAGTTTTAGTTAGAGAAATGCAGTCAAATTGAAATGAAATGCCACTTCCATGCATCAAACAGGAAAATTTAAGAAAGACAGCACCTGCTGCTGCTTCAGGGGAGAGAGAGAATGTGTGCAAAGGAATACTTTCATATACTGCCTACAAAAATAAGAATGTAGAGCTGTTTGGGAAAATATCACAGCATCTATTACAAACAAAGACATATAAAGTCTTCCTCTCAATAAACCTACAACTGGAAATCTAATCGCCATAGATAAAAGCAAACCAATGAGACCTACGTACAGGATACTTAATATATATTCTTGGTGACAAAAAAAAGAAACTTCCCCAACAAGACCCCCAAAGCTCAGGAAATTAAAACAAGAATTAATAAGTGGGATGGCATTAAACTAAAAAGTTTCTGCACATCAAAGGAAACCATCAAGAGTCTCCAGAGAAAGCCTACGGAATGGGAGAAGATCTTTACCAGCTATCCCTCTGACAGAGGACTAATATCTAAAATATACAAAGAACTTAAAAGACTTTACACTAGAAAAACAAATAACCCAATCAAGAAATGGGCAACTGAATTGAATAGACACTACACAAAAGAAGAGATACAAATGGCCAATAGATATATGAAAAAAATGTTCAACATCATTAGCAATAAGGGAGAGCAAAACTACAGTGAGATTCCATATAACCCAATCAGAATGGCAATCATCAAGAAGTCAAAAGACAATAAATGCTGGCAAGGATGTGGGGAAATAGGAACTCTTCTACGCTGTTGGTGAGATCGCAAACTAGTTCAGTCACTATGGAGATCAGTGTGGAGATTCCTTAGAAAACTGGGAATGGATACACCATATGATCCGGCTATACCACTCCTGAGTATCTTTCCAAAGAGGTTGAAACCAGAGAGCTACAGTAATATATGCATACCATGTTCATAGCAGCACAATTCACAATAGCCAAATTATGGCACCAACCCAGGTGTCCACCAACAGATGAATGAATTACAAAATTATGGGAAATACACACAATGGAATTCTACTCAGCAATAAAAAAAAGAACAAAATTATGTTATTTGCAAGAAAATGGAAGGACCTGGAGAACATTATGTTAAGTGAGATTAGCCAATCACAGAAAGTGAAGGGTCATGTTTTCTCTAATATGTGCAAGCTAGGGACTAACTGAGATACAAGAGGGACTCCAGATAGTGGAGGAGAAACCTCAGTGGAGCCAGGGAGGAGGTCTAAGGGTAGGGGAGGAGGAAGACTGAGGTTCATTAATAGAAATACTACCATCGACTATGTGTATATATGTGAATATACCAATGTCAATCTCAGTACTCTGTATGGGGAAGGAGGGAAATGGGGAGGGGGGTACCAAGTGCTGTGTGCAAGTATGTCACTGTCAACATGACTTACATTATGATGTGAGACTATCATGCACCAATAAAAGCACATAAAAAACATTCAAACTGGAAACAAGGTAAAAATGTCTATTAATAGTGTGATGGAAAAAACATAGTACAGTGGTTGAACAAACCTGTATTCAAATGTAGCTGAATTATACTAATTCAGCAATTTCCATTAGTGTTAATAAATAAGACACAAATTGTATATAATAAAATCTTATATTTGTAAAAACACATACATGTATGAATATATGAGCATGGAAAAAATATGGAAGGATATATATGTGATTATCAACAAAGAAGGAACGAGACAAAAAAAACACTTATTTTTAAAAAAGCAATTATAACTAGCTGGGCATGATGGTGCACTCCTATAATCCCAGTATTTGGGAGGCTGAGACAGAAGGATCACAGGTTCAAGACCAGGCTCAGCAACCTAGCGAGACTCTGAGCAACCTAGCAAGACCCTGTTTCAAAACAAAAAGTAAAATAAAATAAAATAGGGTTACGGGTGTAACTTAGAGGTAGAATGCCTCTGGGTTCGATCCCTAGTACCACAAAAAACAGAAAATAATATAATAAAATAATTAAAAATAAAAAGGACTGGAATTACAACTCAGAGATAGAATGCTCTAGGTTCAATCCTCAGTATCACCAAAAAAAGAGAGGGGCACTTATAACTAGTTAAGTTAAAATTATGTATCATGCCGGACATGGTGGTACACGCCTGTAATCTCAATACTTGGAAGGTTGAGACAGGAGGATCACAGGTTCAAGGCCAGCCTCAGCAACTCAGTGAGACAGCCAGCAACTTAGTGAGATCACCCTGTTTCAAAATAATAATAAAGCTTGTAATCCCAGTACTTGGGAGGCTGAGACTGGAGGATACGGGTTCGCGGCCAGCCTCAGCTACTTAGTGAGGCCCTCCACAACTTCGTGCGATCCGGTTTCAAAATAAAGTATAAAAAATAGGGCCGGGGTTGTAGCTCAGAGGTAGAATGCCCTTGGGTTCAATCCCTGGTACTGCAAAAAAAAAAAAAAATAATAATAATAATAAAATCGGGCTGGGAGTATAGCCCGGAGGTAGAATGCCCCTGGGTTCAATTCCCAGTATCAAAAAAAAATTATGTATCATATAAGTATGCATGAAAAATTGTTAGATCTAGCCATGCTTGTAATTCCAGTACTTGGGAGGTTGAGACAGGAGGATCGCAGGTTCGAGGTCAGCCTCAGCTACTTAGTGAGGCCCTCTGCAATTAGTGAGACCCTGTTTCAAACTAAAAAATAAAAACAGGGCTGGGGGTGAAGCTCGGAGGTAGAATGCCCCTGGGTTCAATCCCCAGTACTGCAAAAAAAAAAAATTGTTTGATCTATTACCTCCTAATATAGAGAAATAGTATCTTGTAGTGTTAAGTGAAAAGCAAATTGTAAGTAATGCGTATTAAAAGGTTCTAGCCAGAGCCGGGCGTGGTGGTGCACGCTTGTAATCCCAGTACTTTGGGAGGCAGAGATCGGAGGATCCGGGTTCGCGGCCAGCCTCAGCGCTCTCGCGCGCGCTCTCTCTCTCTCTCTCTCTCTCTACTTAGTGAGGCCCTCCGCAACTTCGTGAGACCCAGTTTCAGTAGCGCGGAGGTAGAACACCCCTGGGTTCAATCCCCGTACCACAAAAACAAACAAACAAACAAAATAAAGAATAAAAAAATAGGGCGAGGGATGTAGCTCAGAGGTAGAATGCCCTGGGTTCCATCCCCAGTACCGCAAAAAAAATAAATAAATAAATAAATTAAAAAAAAAAAAGGTTCTAGCCAGGCACAATGGTGTATGTTTGTGGTCCCAGCTACTCAGGAGGCTGAGGCAGGAGGATCACTTGAGCCCAGGAGTTCAAGACCAACCTGGGAAACATATTGAAACCCTGTCTCAAAAAAAAAAAAAAAAAGAGAGAAAGAGGTTTTACTTTAGAAAAAAAGCAAAAACAGTCTTTACAATTTATGTGCAAATATGTTTGTATGAGCAAAGAAAAATGTTTAAAGAACATTTTGGGAGCAAGAGAAGATAATTTCCCCTGTATGTATGTTTGTATTGTTTCCACTATTTTGACAAATATGTACTATATTTATTAATTTGAAAAACATCAAATGAAAGAACATTAACAGGTCACAGATTCACGGGCCTTTTTAGATACACATGCATGCTAGCTCATCATCTCTTTGCAACTGTTCAAACCTCATTTACAATTAATAGCTACTAAATTATTATGTGCTGTGTTCTGCACTAGAGTTTCTATATTTCCTCTTGGTCAATCCTCTCAAATCACTATTAAATGGGTATTACTACATCCCATATTACAGATGAAGAAAGGCATAAAAAAGTGTCATTTCTCAAGTTCACTCAGTTAAAAATTGGCAAAATTGTGATCTGACCCAGAAACCACACTTTTAACTTTGTGTGTGTGTGTGTGTGTGTGTGTGTGTGTGTGTGTGTGTGAGAGAGAGAGAGAGAGAGAGAGAGAGAGAGATTGGGGATTTAACCCAGGGGCATTCTACCTCTGAGCTACACCCCAGCCCTATTTTATTTTTATTTGGAAACAAGGTCTCACTAGGTCAATGAGTCTCACTACTTGCCATGTCCTTGAACCTGCGGTCCTCCTGTCTCAGCCTCTCAAGTACTGAGATTACAAATGTGCATCACCACACCCTCGAAACCATTTTAACTACACTGTAACTACTCTTAAAAAGCCTCTAGAATCTTGCCTGAATTCCACCGAAGATTACTACTCTATGACTTGCAAAACACACCTTCCTTTTACAGAAAGTCAACATTTGCCCATTTCTTTTCAGATGTCTTCCTCTCCTCAAATCCTCAAATCAACAGTGATTTCTGTGCAAGGTCCTTCAGGGCCAATGACTGCAACTCAACCAAACAATGTGAGCTAAGTGGCCTATAAATCTCCATCTACTGAGGGCTTTTGTTGGCAACACCAATGTTCACTTCATTCTATTTCTTCTGAAAAAATAATCCCTTTTGCCACAGAAGCAAAACAAAAATAAGAATTTAAGCATTCCATTTATCCTCTGCCTATAAAGCTCATAGTAGGCATACAAAAGTTATCTGCCAGCATGTTGAACAAGTAACTCTGGTGTTATACCACCTAGCCCAAGACTTCTTGGTCTTCATGCTCCATGTAACATTGAAACCCTTGCTTCATTTTTACAATCTTGGCTTTCAATCACTATTTGCAGGTATCTACCCACTCTCTCCTCATCCCAACACTACCAAACCGCTACATTTGCCTGGCTCCAGTTTTGCTTCCCTCAATCTTTCAAAATCTGCCAGAGCCAACTTTCTAAGCCCCAGATTGCATCACATCACTCACCTGCTTAAAAGCCTTCCTCGCTAGTGTACAAAACTCCTAAATGTAATTTTTTAAAATAACAACCAGTTATTTTCCAGTTTATCTTTGGCAAACTCCCCATCAGCACCTAGAACAGAATCTCAATTAACCTACCCTGAGCACCAGTTGCAGACTACTATTCCGGGAACATACCACACACACTGTGCTTTGCAAGGTTTGTTTACCCCTGCAGTTGTCTCCAATGGAAGTTATCTCTCCAACTTGTCCCTCTGGAAAAATCCTACTCCATTGTTTTTCAGTTTTGTTTTTGTGGTGGTAGGGATGGATCCCAGGGCCTTGCACATGCTAAGCATGTAGCTCTACCACTGAGCTACAGTCCCGGTTCTTTACCCCATCTTTAATGTCTGAGTTAATTAGCACTTCCTCTGTAACAACTCTCCAACTTTTAAAGCCAGTCCCACCAACAATGCAGAACTAACTGCTCTTTCAGGTGGATTCCCATAATACATTAATTAATTATGATTCCATAATATATACAGTTACTTGTTTATGCTTGTCTCTCCTCCTAGTTCTATGCTGTTTAGTCATGACAAAAGTGGTATGTTGCCGGGTGTGGTGGCACATGCCTGTAGTACTTGGGAGGCTGAAACAGGAGATCGCAGGTTCAAGCACAGCCTCAGCAAGTAGTGAGATTCTCACCAACATGGCAAGACCCTGTTTCAAAAAAAAAAAAAATAGGGCTGGGGGTGTAGCTCAGAGGTAGAATGCCCCCGGGGTTCAATCCTCAGTACCACACACAAAAAAAGTGCTAACTTATTTCAATGTTTTTCAAATGGTAGGATTCAATCCTCCATAAATGGACAAACCATTCTAGTGAGTTGCAACAAGTTTTTTAATAGATTAGAAAAGGAAATATCAAAGGACATTGAGCATTACAAGGATTAAGAATAATTTTGAAAAACTTAAGTTATATGCATATGTACATATAATGGGTTGTGACAAAAAATATATTGCTTACAATGAGTTGTAGTAAAAATGAGTTTGAAAAACTGTCTTAAGTTTGTGTTTCCAGTACATACTACTGTTCTTTTGGTTTTGGGGGAGTTTTTTTTTTTGGTGGTAGTGGGCATTCTACCTCTGAGCTATATTCCCAGCCCTATTTTATTTTTTTATTTTCAAACAAGGTCTCACTAAGTTGCTGAGGCTGGCCTTCAACCTGCAATCCTCTGGTCTTAGCCTCTCAAGTATTGACATTATAGGCATGTACCACCATGCCGGGCTCAGTGCATACTACTTGATACACAGCAGGGGCTCAAAAAGTGGTTGCAGAAGTAAAGCTAATATCTTGCGTAAGGATCATCTGAGTGGCCACATTAAGAACGCATTGTCGGATAATTCATTGAGCAGCATGGAGGTTTATTTACATGTTTCCTTTGGGGTACTAGTTATTCATGGAATTAAAAAGAAAATGAGGTTAAAAAGAAACCAGAATGCATTGTCACTCAATTCTTTTGTCTGGCCAGATGTCCTTTAATAGGCTTCCACAACCAAATCAATGTGTTTCTTTCCCCTTTTTATATACACACACTTTCTTGCTTTAAAACTCAGAATCATTTCTAGATATTTTTATCTTTTTTTTTTTTGGTATTGGGGATTGAACCCAGGGGCATTCTACCTGCGAGCTACACTCCCAGTCTTATTTATCTACTTATTTTTAATTTGGTAAGAGACCAGGTATGGTGGCGCACACTTGTAATCCCAGTACTTGGGAGGCTGAGACAGGAGGATCTGGGTTCGCTGCTAGCCTCAGCTACTTAGTGAGGCCCTCTGCAACTTAGTGAGATCCTGTTTCAAAATAAAGAACAAAAAATAGGGCTGGGGGTGTAGCTTGGAGGTATAATGCCCCTGGGTTCAATCCCCAGTTCCGCAAAAATAAGATAAATTAATTAATTAATTTGGAAACAGGGTCTCACTAAGTTGCAGAGGGGCTCACTAAGTTGCTGAGACTGGTCTTGAACCTGTGATTCTCCTGTCTCAGCCTCCCAAGTACTAGGATTATAAGCATGCGCCACCATGCCCGGCAAGGTTTTTTTCTTTTGGACATAGACTTTAAATTGTCTAACCTCCCAATACTAAATATTCCTTCCTAAATTTCACCCTCATGAATCTTCTGTACCATTCAAGAAAAATGTTCCCCAGGCTGGGGATGTAGCTCAGTGACAGAGCACATGCTTAGCATGCATGACCCCTTGGGTTCAATCCCAGCAACAACAAACAAACACCTGTAATCCCAGAATTTAGGAGGCTGAGACAGGAGGATTGCAGGTTCAAGGCCAGCCTCAGCAACTTAGCAAGGCCCTCAGCAACTTAGTGAGACCCTGTTTCAAAATAAAAAACAAAATAGGGCTAGTGGTATAGCTCGGAGGTAGAATGCCCCTGGGTTCAATTCCCAGTACCAAACAAAAATTTTTTTAATTAAAAATAAGCGTCAACCCTTTGCATCTATTTTGTCTCCTACCTTCCTAAATATCATTATAATCTGCCTTCAATTCAGGTTGCTAAGGGGCCCGACCTGTGTAAGAAATAAATGGAGCAGCCCTTTCTTAGCTCTCAGCTTCACCTGCTCTACAATAGGCTTCTATGGGAAGGTACCATACTAACTAGTTTTCTATCTTTATGTGGAAAAATATTTAGAAGGCACTCTAAAATGTGTCTAGCTCAAAGTAAGTACTAAACACTTGTTAACTAATTTATTATCATTTGTTTTTCCTCTTATCCCCTAAACATAAGTAATTAAAGAATTTGTCCTTGGCAATTTTCTTTTCTGCCCCTCCTGCTTTCTCTCTTGGTCAGGTCATCTACTCACAAGGCTTCAATTAGCCCACCTATAGGGTGACTATAAAATGTCTCTTGTAAACCAGGCGTGGTGGTGCGCGCTTGTAATCCCAGTATTTAGGAGGCTGAGACAGGAGATCACAGGTTTGTGGCCAGCCTCAGCAATGTAGTGAGATCATGTTTCAAACTAAAAAAAAATAATAAAATAGGGCTGGGAGTGTGGCTTCGAGGTAGAATGTCCCTGAGTTCAGTCCACAGTACCACAAATGAATGAATGAATTAATGAATGAATGAAATGTCTCTTGTAAATCCAAACCTGTCTCCAGAATTCTAGGTCCACACTCAACATCCAAAGCTATCTTTTCAAACCTTTATCAGTAGCACCATTTATTCCCATCAGTTTTCACTTCACTCTCTGCCTCACCATCACTATTTGCAATCAATTCTCAGATTCTATCAACCCTTTCTTCCTCAATCTTTCCACTTCCTAGCTCAGGTCTTTCTTATCACTCACCCTACTGGAGCCCTCCAAAAAGAATCTACACCCTTCCAAAACTCAACTACACATACTGTCAGATAAAACCTTACAAATCAGAGATCTAATTGAGTTACTTACCAAGCCAAAACCTTGCAATGGATCTACCATACAGTCCTTAAAAAGCACAAACTTTTCAGCTTGGCATTCAAGAGTGTCCACAAAACAGCACCAACCCCATCTCTTGGCCTTTTCTTTATTATAGTACTCACATCCTGGCCAAACAAGAGGATTCTTTAGATCTTCTCTCATTTATGTCTTAGCGCAAACATTTTCCTAGTAAGCATTCCTCCCTGTATCTTCATACTAAGCCTGTCAATATTTTAGTGACCTTAAATATCCACTTAAAAACTCTTTCACAGGCTTTTTGGATTCGCTTTTCCTGATTGTCTTAGTTCCCCTGCCCCAAGGATATTAACTGGTTCTTCAAAATGATCTTAGCATTTGATAATGACTCTTAGAAATTTATGTTCTGCAATATATTACGGTTATTTACATAATCACTTTAAACTCCATGCTTAATAAAACACCCCTTAAAGGCAAAGGCCATTTCTTACATTATCTTTGTAGCCCTTTGCGCAGTATATTTTCTCAATTTTTTTTAAGAGAAATCTAACCATTAAAGACAGCAAGTCATGTAGAAGTTCTCAAAAACCTTAGGCATCCTAGGCTGCCAGGCTAAACATTACCTAATGAAAGTCCTGAAGAAAAGACCAACTTGGGTAAGAGTAGGGAGGAAATGATTCAAAGGATAAAAAGCAACTGCCTCCATATTTCACACTTCACTGCTGTACACACTGTCCCTGGTAGCTAAGGACCTTAAACTGGATGTCAAGATAACTGGATTCCAGTGCCAACTATGCCATTTACTTGTTCAGTGCCTAGTGACGACCCTCTAAGTCTGTTTCCTTTAAATCTGTTCAACAAGGAACTTCTACTAGAAGTTCTCCACGTCCTCTTCTTAGACATTCCGTGTTTCTACAATAAGATTTAACCTGTCCAAGGACTCAATCCCCTGACAGGTCTTAAAGCTGCACCCCAAGCCTCACTTCCTCAGATTCCATCTCCAACAACTCTGGTTCTGCCTGCTCTGAGCTACTTCTGCACCTGCGATCCTGGTAATTCCAATAAATCACAAAGTGCCTGTCACTATTGCTCCACAACTGATCTGAAAGTGGTTTCAGAAAAGTAATGCATTCTTTCTATTCGGACAGAAGCGAGGCTCCTGATGCTGCAGCTCCATAAACATGAGCGTCCAATTATCCATCGCAGAACAGTGTCCCTAAGGTTGCAGCCGGAGTGTCCCCCCGCCCCCTCCCGCCCGGGATT
>PVJS01059810.1:0-11413 GCA_004027185.1 Glis glis
CACACAAACATCCCTGCTACACACCACAGGTACACACACCACAGGTACACACACTAACGTCCCTGCTACACTCACCACAGATACACACACCACAGGTACACACACCACAGATACACACACACACCACAGGTACACACACACACACACATACCACAGATACACACACACATACCACAGATACACACACACATACCACAGATACACACACAAATATCCCTGCTACACACCACAGATACACACACAAACATATCAGCGCACACACACACCCCACAGGTACACACACCACACATACAAACATTCCCACCACACCACCACACACCACAGATACACAGACCACAGATACACACACAAACATCCCTGCTATACACCACAGATACACAAATATCTCAGAACACACATGCATACCACAGGTACACATACCACACATACAAACATCCCCACCACACACCACAGATACACACACAAACATCTCACCACACACACAACCACAGGTACACACACCACACACAAAATATCCTCTTCCACACATCTGCACACAAATATCCCACCACATACACGGCACATACCACACACAAACGTCCCTGCTACACACAACACAGATACACACACAAACATCACCACACATCACAGATACACACACACATTTCAGCACATACACACACCACAGGTATACACACCACACATACAAACATCCCCACCACACACCACAGATACACACCACACACAAAAACATACTCTTCACACACACACACACACACAAACATCCCACCACACACACACGGCACATATACACACCATCGATACAGATACAAACATCCCACCACACACACACTGCACATTTACACACCACACACAAACATCCTCAACACATATCACAGATACACGCAAACATCCCACCACCACACACACACACACACACGCACACATGCAAACATCCCCACCACACACCACAGATACACCACACACACCTACACACAAACTTCCCACCACACACACAAACACCCCAGCCACATACCGCAGATACACATACAAACACCCCACCACACCCCACCACACACACACACAAACACACTCCACACACACACAATACATACTAAATACACAAACATCCTCTCCACACACCACACACATACCACAGATGCACATAAACATCCTCTACACACACACACACCACATACATACACACACATACATACTTACTATACACACACACATTACCATCCCCTACACATACACACACCACACACACAGATGCACCCCACTCAGATCCCCACAGCACACCAGACACAACACACGCGCCCGTGGCTCTCCTCTGCTGCCCAGTAGGGTGCGTGGGGGCGCATGGGGATGGGGCGCATGGGGACACCGGAGCCCGAGCTGAGTGGCCCGGTCCTGCCTCTGTCCCCAGGCTCTGGCCTGCTCCTCCGATCCTCTTGGAGCCACGCTGCTCTGTGTCCCACAGCCAGGGTGTCCCCCGCGGAGGCTCCCCGAGGGCAGGCGGGCACCCGAAGGCACAGAGGGGAAGGGGCAGACGGTGCCGGGGCCTTTACTTGATCAGCGTGTACAGTCAGTGAAGAAATTCACAGAAAAACAAAAGAGGGCTTCCCGGGCAACGGAGGAGCCCAGGTCGGCGGTTCCTTAGCGGCCTCCCCTCTGCCACCAAGGTCTCCCTCAGGGCGGGGTGGGGGTCTGCGGGGGTCCAGCCGCGCGCCCGGGAGACGAGTGGGGGAACAACCAGACGGCAGATGGAGACTGCTGTGCCAGGGGGTGAGGTGCTATGGCTGGCGTGTTACCTCCACTCCTCTTAGGACAACCCCATAAGGCAGGTGCCGCCACCCCCAGCCCTGTTCTCAGGGGGGGAAACCGAGGCTGGACAGCTAAGTCAGTGCCCAAGCAACTGATGAACATGGCGGCTGGATGTGAACGGCGGCTCAGCTGGGGTGGCTGCCGCCTCTAGGGGTTGTCACTGCTGTGGAGAAAGGGAAGGACGTGGCACAGAGTGACGGGGACAGTGGTCAGGGCAGGCCTCCGCAGCCAGGCGCCGGGCATTCTATGCTGGCATCCCCCCACTGAAGGGTGCCTGAGTCAGTCAGGGCCGAGGACCCCGAGGTCCAGGGCCAGCTGAGTTCCTGTGGCCGGGGCAGCAGCGGGGGGCTCAGCCTGCCCGCTCCCCAGCCTGCCATGCTGTTTGTCCCCCCAAGTCGGGGACAGTCCCCAGCACACAGTGGGAGCTCGGAATGAAAATGTTTGGAGGAGATAACCAGGCCTTGCTCGCTGCGGTGGCTTGCCTAGCATCACCTGTCCTGCGAGGGTTGGCCTCCTCTGTCTCTGGCCCATCCGCCCGCTGCTGGAGGGACAGCCCCACAGGCCGAGCGTGTCGGACTCTCTGGGCCTCTTCTCCAAGAGCGTTGAGGATTCCAGGAAACCAAGATGAAAGGGGGCTTTTCTTCCCACACGACTGGGCCGGGTCCCCCTGTGTCCCCCTCCTGCCGTCTGTCCAGCCCTCGTGAACACTGGCCTGGGCAGGCTGGAGAGCCCCCAGGTTCCCTGCCAGGCTCAGGGTCAGCTGGGCCCGGGATTCAAATCTTGCTCTGCTGTTTACCACCTTGGACTGGAGATTTCTCTGTCCCTGCCTCAGTTTCCCCTTGGGGACCACACCTCTGGGTCTGGCGAGGCTCCTTGGAGGGACCTCTGCATCCCCCATCACCGCTCTCTTACTCTGAAGTTTGAGTTCTCAGGTCTCTGTCCACCTGGGTCCTGTCAGTGGTCCCTGTTCCCCGGGGATCCTGCACAGGCCCCCCAGAGAGGCTGCTCAGTAGAAGTCCTCATGAGAATGGGTGCATTTGCCCAGCGGGGACCTCATGGCTCCCTGTCTAATGTCAAGGCCTGGCCTGGGCCAGCCTGGGGCCCCTGTCACATGCGAGGAGCCCAGGCCGGCCCTTCCTGGGGGTGGCCCTGGAGGGGAGCCACGGCTCTAGACTGACCCCCTGCCCGGTTCCTAGCATTAGGGTGAGGGGCTGGAGGAGGCCTGGCTGAGGTGCGGGACCAACATGGTCCTCTGGAGGTCTGTGCCCCTAGACTTCCTTCCCCCTCCCTGATCCTCCCTCTCGTCCTCCCCCCTCCTTGCAGTCCTCCCTCCCTTCCTCCCGCCCTCCCTCTTCCCCCTCTCCTCCCCTCCCCCTCCATGCCCGGCCCTCCTGGTCCCCCTCTTTCTGTGGTTCCTCGGTGCCAGCCTCTCTCCTTTTCTCTCCTTCCACCTCACCCTGTCCCGGGGAGGGGCCGCCGGGCCGGTGATTTGCGGTTCCCAGAGCGGTCGTCTCTCCGCAGCTGCACATCTGGATCATTAGGACGCTCTGGAACGCCGAGGCTGCCGGAGCCCGGACCGCAGCCCGCTCCCCCTCCTCCCCTCCCCCTCCTCCCTTCCCCCTCCTCCTCCTCCTCCTTCTCCAGCCAGTATTTTTAGCTCGCTGCGAGCATTAGTGTGCAGGGGCGCTCTCGGTGGAGCCGGGATGAGGTTTTATCTGTTGTGACAGCCCCAGGGGCAGCTGGCAGAGTTCTTCCTCTCAAGTTTGGAGCGCGCTCCCCTCTCGGGTCGGAGCCTCAGCTGGATGGGGGCAGGTCTCAGCCGGCCGGGTCTGGGGCCGGGCTGTGCGTCCAGGCGCCTCGGCCTCCCCTCGCCTCCCCCTCCCCCGCCTGGGCCTTTGTCTCTGGAAGACTCCGCGCCGGAGCCTCTCGCCGCCGATTTCCTCCCTCTTCTCATCTCGTCCTTCGTCCTTTCCCAGGGCCGCTTCTCAACCTTCCAGTCCCTCTCGTTCCTCCCTCTCCGTCCCCATCTCCTCCTCCTTCCCTCCTCCCCCTCCTCCCTCCTCTCCCAACACCCTGTCCTCCCGCTGGGGGCTTGTCAGGACCCCAGCGCTGCCCCTGTCCCTGGTCTCCCTCCTAGAAGCAGAGTGGGGTTCGAGGGGCTCCTGGAACCTGCACCTCCAAACAAAACCTGCAGGGAGCACTCCCCCATGCCCGGGTCTTTCCAGGACCCCGAATCCAGCCTGGTCCGTGGGACCCCAAATAGCACAGCCCTGGGTCTGGGCTGCTGGAGACCCCCCCTCCCTGGGCTGGGACGGTGTGTGTCCCTAAGTGTCCCCTCCATGCACTGCCTCCTTCCCACTTGGCACCAAGCTGGGCTCACCCTTGGGAATAATTTAGAATAAGCACCATTATCCTGGGTGCTCAACAAAGCACACACCAACCGGAGCTGCACACCCCCTTTTATGATTCCCCGGGAGGCTGGGGGAGGCCAAGCCCCAGGGCCCATCACCCAGCCGGACTGGAAGCCCCCTCCATCAGACCAGACTTCCTGTCACCCACTGCCCACGTGGAAACCCCCATCAGACCTGCCCTCCCGCCGCCCAGGCCTCCCCGCCTCTCAACACCGGCCAGGGGCCCAGACGGGCAAGGGCCTCTGCCAGCTCACAGCCTAGCCGGTGAGGAGCTTTGGGAGAAGGGCTGGGAGGGGGATTTTATCACACCCATGGGCACCTGTCCTCTCTCCGGTCAGCTCAGGGGGTTGGGAAGCTGGCCTCTGGCTCCTTGTCTGCTGCCCATGTCCTGGCCCCTGTGAGAACCCCCACCCTGGGCTCCCCTCCCCCTCGCCCCTCGGCCTCCTCTCCCCCATTCAGCTCTGCCGCCTGGCTGCGTTCTGATCTCGCTGCGTCTCCCTCTTTCCTGCTGTCTGGTCTCTCTCAGGGCCCCTCTCCCCAGCTCCATTTCTTGCTATTGCTGTCCCTGTCTCTCCCTGTCATCCAGCCCTCAGCTGGGCCTGCTCTGCTCCCCCTCCCTCTCCTATCCTGCTGTTCCTGTCCACACACACACACACACACACACACACACACACACACACACACAGTCACCCACCCAGCCCCCTGCATGTTCTCACTGCAACCATGAAGGGACTGAGGCTGGCCCCAGAGGAGGCAGTGAGAGGGGCCTTGTCCTGTCTCCATGTCCCCACCCCTGGAGGCACCACCTGGTGGCACAGGGTCGTGAGCTGGGCGCACTCTGGCTGGTAGTTCTGCAGCCTCATCTTCTGTGTCTCAGGCCACGAGTCGCTCCTGACCCGCCACAGCCTCTAGGAGGCAGGGATCCCCACAGTGGCCTCTGGTGGGGGCCACACTGCAGGACCACAGTCCCCAGGGTGGCCCCGAGGGCAGAGGGGTTGGGTCCAGGAAGGCGCCCAGAGATGGGGCAGACACTGGCCATCAGCCACCAGCCTGCATCGGTGCCCAGCGGGGAGGCCGCAGAGGTGACTGACCCTTCCTGCCTGGCACCACACTGGACGCCCGGGAGCTGCCTCCACAGAGCTCCTGGGCGCCCTGCTCCCCAACTCCTCTCTCCTATTCTCCAGGTGCTGGGGAGGGAGCAGAGCTGGGGCCTGGGAGCCAACAGTCCTGGGTTCGAATCTCACCCTCTTTCACTAGCTGGGGTGACTGACCTCCCCCAGCCTCAGTTTCTTCATTTGTAACATGGGGACAAGACAGTTCTCCCCGAGGGCCTGCACACAGGGTGGCTACAGCCTGCACCCGCCCCCCAGGGGGCTTTCTGCGGAGCCTGGAGCGCCCCGCGTGTCCTCGGCCCTGAGCTGCAGCCCGGGCTCTGCCACCTGAGCAGGCTGCTGGGCCCATGGGGCCTCTCTTTCCTCCTCCATAAAGTTCCGCCTCCACCCGCTCCACACATGCCACTCCTTTGCTGGCAACGCCGTTCCCGGCTGTGGCATGACGGCGCCTGGGATCCCAGTACTTAAGAGGCTGAGGCAGGAGGGTTGCAGGTTGGAGGCCAGCCTCAGCAACTTAGCAAGATCCTGTTTCAAAATAAAAAATAACAAGGGCTGGGGTGCAGCGCAGTGGTAGAATGCCCCAAGTTCAATCCTCAGTAACACACACACACACACACACACACACACACACACACACAGTGGTGTGTAGACAGCGGCGACACAACCCTCCGGGATGGTAGACGGTCGGCTCCGGGCTTCCTTCTATCTGCCCCACGAGGTCGTATGCATTCAGCCTCTCCTCTGCTCCGGGCCCACACCAAGGGTGCCGCCTCCTCCCGGAGCTCAGGGGTCCGATGCCCCCACTTTTGTGTGCCCAGGCAGAGCCCGGGGTGGAGAGCCAGAGGAAGACAAGCCCGGTCCTCAGACACCTGGAGGTCGCTCCTCCAAGACGTGGCTCTGCCCAGATGGACAGTGATGGGCCGGGGCAGCTTGAGGGCAGGGAGCACGGGTTCGAGCCTGCCCTGCACCGCTGGGAGCATGGGACTGTTCCTGAGAGGGGACAGGGTGGGCTAGAGAGACCCTGAGACCAACGGGCGTCCAGCAGGGCAGGCTCCTCGAAGTGTCGCTGGCTTCCCAGCCCGCGCCGCACGGCCCTCCTCCTGACCAGCGCCTCCACCCGCCCCACAGTCTTCAGTCTCCCTGCTCCGGGGCGCCAGCACCTGGTGGGAAGGGACCCGGTCCTGTTCCCTGCCGTGTCCCCGCACCAGGTGGTGTGCCCGGCATGGGGTAAGCACTGACGGCTGTCGGTGGCTGGGTGTGGGACAGCCGGTACTTCAGGATGTGGCCACCATGGAGTGGGCTCTGGGCACTTGTGGTGGAGGAGGGGGAGGCCGGGTGGGCCTCCTCACCTGCCCGGGGCCTGGGTCGGCGGTCCTCATCGCGGTAGCACTGGGGTCATAGCTGGCGCTGGCGTGTGTCAGGATTGGGGTCTCTGTGACGTTGATGTCCTTCTAGAGGCCTCAGGGCTACGGTTTTGTTTTGTGGCACTGGGATTGAACCCAGAGGTGTCCTACCTCAAGCCACTATTTTATTTTTATTCTTGAAACAGGGTCTTGATAAATTGATGAGGGTCTCATTAAGTTGCTGAGGCTGGCCTCGAACCCACAATCCTCCCGTCTCTGCCTCCCAAGTACTGGGATTACAGGAGTGCGTCCCCACATGTGATTCTCTCCTTTTTTTATTTTTATTTTTTATTTTTTGGTACTGGAGATTGAACCCAGGGACATTCTACCTCTGAGCTACATCCCCACCCAGCCCTATTTTTATTTGTTTGTTCATTTGTTTGTTTATGTGTAATACTGGGGATTGAACCCCGGGCATTCTACCCCCAAGCTACACCCCCAGCCCTATTTTTTTAATTTTTATTTTGAAACAGGGTCTCACTAGATTGATGAGGGTCTCACTATTTGCTGAGGCTGTCCTCAAACCTGCGATCCTCCTGTCTCAGCCTCCCAAGTACTGGGATTACAGGTGCACGCCACTGTGCCTGGCTCCTCCTTTCTTTTGCTTCCTACTCGGCCTCCCTCGGGGCGCCTGGTCTCCTCTTCGAGGCTGGTTTCTGAGGCACCCAGCATCCCTGGCCGCTCCCGGCACTGCCAGTCTCCCTCTCACCTCCCCAGTCTCCCACCCAGACACCCTTCACTCATGCCGTTCCTTGGCTGGCAATGCCGTTCCCGGCTGTGGCATGACGGCTCCTGGGACCTGTGGCCCTTCTCTGAGGCAGACTCAACCCCTCCGCAGGGTGCGCCCCAATCGTGTCCGTGAATCAGCACCCTGCCTCTTCCTCCACACTTAGCACAGCTATGAGCGTCTCGTCCTCGTGTTTCTCTTCGCTTGTCACCCGCCTGTCCCCTCCTCCTCGTAGAGTCAGCTCCATGCAGGCCGTGCCTGGGTCTCCCCAGGGCCCACACAGTGCATCTCATGAAAGAATGGCTTGTTGCTAGAGCTTACAGCAGGGCTCCGCGCACAGTACACACAGCCGGGAATAGGCGGACGGCAGAACAGACAGATGATTGAGTGACAGGAGGACGAGTCCTGCAAAGGGACGGCCCGGTCTCGCATCCTCTCCAGCTCTGACCCCTGGCAGATTACTTAGCCTCTCTGGACCTCCGTTTTCCTCATCTGTAAAATGGGCATAATAACAGTGCCTACCTCTTAGAATGGTTATTTGATTAAATGATTTCAGGACATAGTATCCAATATCTGTAAGTGTGCAAGATGTGAGTTTCACATCTTTGATCCGGGCATGGTGGTGAGCACCTGAAATACCAGTACGTGGGAGGCTGAGACAGGAGGATCACAGGTTCGCGGCCAGCCTTGGCTACTTAGCGAGGCCCTCCACAACTTAGTGAGACCCTGTTTCAAAATAAAGAATAAAAAATAGGGCTGGGGGTGGAGTTCAGAGGTAAAATGCCCCTGGGTTCAATCCCTGGTACTGCAAAAAAGGAGGCTCTTCGGACACAATCTGTCCAAATCCTAACTCTTGAGTCCCCGCCTCACCCCAGGTTCCGCTGAGGTCTCCCTTGTCTCAGGAAATGGTGCCTCTTGCCCTTCAGGGCATCTACATCCGATCCCCTCACAAATCCTGAGGGCTCTTCTTAAACCACACCCTAAGTCCAACATCCTCACCTCCCCCCCCACTGCCCCCTGACGGCCGCCATCATCTCTCCTCTGGCCTCTGCCAGCCCCTAACTCTTCTCTCAGATGCCCTCCAGCCCCTCGACCATGTTCTCCACTCAATCCAGAGACTGTTTAAAAACACAAACCACTCCTCAGCACCACACAACAACAAAAAGCAAAACCCAGAATCCAACCCCTGGCTCATTCCTGCCCTTCAACCTCGCCTGGCTTCAGGAGTGCTAGAGACAGGACGGGGCATGCCGGCCCCTGGGCCTTTGCACCTGCAACCCCTGCCCTGGGCCCCTGCCCCGGCCCGCCCAGGGCTCGCTCCCTCGCCTCCCCCTGCAGTCTCAGCTCCAACACCACCCCACCTCCCGACCTCCCTCTCCACACCATGCTTGTGGTCTCTGATCTAGTCCCTCACCCTGCTTCCGTTTCCCTAAGCGCTCAACTGTCTGCCTGCACCGCAGTATTGGTTTTGTCTTTGTTCTTTGTCTCTGTCTTCCCTGGAATCCCTGCCTCACAGACGCCAGAACTTTGTCTCTTGGTGCATAGGAGAGTTCCTGGCACGAGTGTGTGCTCGTAAATAGTTGATTGGACAAATGAATGAATGAATTCTATTATTACAATCATTATTGCTCTGGAAAGCTGCAGAATCATAGATCCAGGGGGGAGTCAATGTAATCACGCCTAATAAGAAAAAACAACGGCGCCTAACCCTGCTTGTTTTCTGCCAAAGACCAAAGACCAGTGGGCTTTCTGTCATCTGCCGGGCTTTGCCTTCCTGCTGCTATGGTTACCGGGCACCACGTTCCAGAAGAAAGGCAAGGCCAGGCTGACTCCGCTCTTCTGCCCAGCTTCCGTGGGTCACCCAGGATTCTGTAGAGAGAGATCCACATTTAAAGCCAGGGCCACCTTCGCCTTATCTCCACTGTGCCCAGATGGAAAGAGAAGGAGGGACTCTCAGTCCTTTAGAAAACGGTCCGCACTCGCCCTGCACTCAGGAAGGGCCAGGCCAGGCCCTGGAGGACTCTAAGATGTGCAAAGCTCGGTCTCTACCCTCGGGGTGGTTTCTGGCGGCTGGGAGGGGCAGGCAGAGAACACTGACTTAGCTGTGGATAAAAATAGCAAGGGCGTGCACGTGACCAGCAAAGGCAGGTGCAGGGGGAGGGGGGCTTGATGCCCTGCTGCCCCTCCTGCCCGCTGTCCACTGCCCCGCAGGCCCGTGCCCACCTGGCCAGAGCCGGTTCCAGCTGCAGTCGCACACTGATCCCAGATTCTCGGCATCCCGGGGCTGGGAAGGTCCGTCCACAGCACCGGGTCCCACAGAGGACAGGAGAGGACGAGGGGGACGAGGGTGGGCGTCTGCTCCCTCGCATGGCACTCACCTGCCACATGTCCCGGAATCATCTTTCCCCGTGCTCGGCTCCTTGAGGGGATTCTCCTGACCTCCAGGCGACCTTGGGAGCTGACCACCGCCTGGGAAGCAGCTGCAGGGGCTTGGAGCCTGGGCTGCGACTCAGTGCCGTCACCACCACAGTCTCACCCCTGTTCCCAAGACTTGAGTCATCAGCCCCATCGCCGCCTCCAACAGCAACGTTATGGGACGAGCTGTGTACCCCAAAAAGACAGGCTCCGGTCCTAAGCTCTGGTACTTCAGAATGGGACATTATTTGGAAATAGGTCTTTACAGAGTGATCAAGAGAAAAGAAGTCATCCCGGTGGCCCAACCCCGTAAAACTATCGTTCTTATAGAAAGGGGATGTTTAAGCCTGGCACGGTAGCTCCACTCTGTCATCCCAGCACTTGGGAGGCTGGGACAGGAGGATCACAGGTTCAAGGCTAGCCTCAGCAACTTAGCAAAACCCTCAGCAACTTAGAGAGACCTTGCTTCAAAATAAAAAGTAAATAGGGCTGGAGGTGTAACTTAGCGATTGAGGGCCCCGAGGTTCAATCCCCAGTACCAAAAAGTAAAGAGGGGGAATATCTGGACAGCAACAGACGGGCAGAGGGAAGATAGCGTGAAGTCACAGGGAGAAGAGGCCATGTTACGATGCGGAATTGCAATGATGTATCTACACATCAACGGACCAAACCTGTGGCTGCCAGGAGCCAGAACGGGAACGAAGCGGTCCCTAAGGCCGCAGAGGACACAGTGTCCTTCAGACACCTTGAATTTGGACTTCAGGCTTCCAGAACTGAGTCAGCTCTAGCACAGTAATAAAATTAACATCACCATCACCACCACCAGCACTCACATCACCCACCACCACCATCAGAACCACCTCCATCACCACCACCATCACCATGAGCACCCCCATCACCCATCACCACCACTACCACCACCACCATCAACATCACCACCATCACTATCACCATCACCACCACCAGCACTCACATCACCCACCGCCACCATCAGAACCACCTCCATCACCACCATCACCATTAGCACCACCTCCATCACCATCACCACCACTACCACCATCACCACCACCAGCACTCACATCACCCATCACCACCACCATGAGCACCCCATCACCCATCACCGCCACTACCACTATCACCACCACCATCAGCACCACCACCACTATCATGATCACCACCACTACCACCATATGAGCACCCCCATCACCCCTATTACCATCACCATCATCACCATCACCACCATTACCACCACCACCACCATCAGCAGCATCACCACCATCACTATCACCATCACCACCACTACCACCATCAGTACTCACATCACCCATCACCACCAGCACCATCAGCACCCCACCAGCACCCCATCACCCATCACCACCACCACCACCACCACCATCACCTCACCATCACCGCCACCTCCACCACCACCACCACCACCACCATCACCATCACCACCACCACCACCACCACCACCACCACCACCACCACCACCACCACCACCACCACCACCACCACCATCACCCATCATCACCACCATCA
>PVJS01059811.1:0-11413 GCA_004027185.1 Glis glis
TTATACTTTATTTTGAGACTGGGTCTCACGAAGTTGCGGAGGGCCTCACTAAGTAGAGAGAGAGAGAGAGAGACAGGGAGAGAGAGAGAGACAGGGAGAGAAAAAGCGCGCGTGCGTGTGCGCGAGCTGAGGCTGGCCGGGAACCCGGATCCTCCGGTCTCCGCCTCCCAAAGTACTGGGATTACAAGCATGCGCCACCACGCCCGGCTCAATATACTACTTTACTGGTTCAATATACTACTTATTTGAATTATATATACCAGTAAAGTATAGAAAAATTGAAACTCTAATAATAATAAAGTAAAATGAAAGCCATGTATGATTCCACTAGTTGAGATATCCATTGTTTCTAAATGGGCATGTGTCCATTCTGAACTTTGATATGACCACTTAGCTCACAGTCATCCATCTTTTTCCATGTTCTACTTGATTGGGTCTTATCCTTCCTTCCTGGGCTTCAAAACAAAAACTGTTAGCTGGGTGTGGTGGTGCATGCCTGTAATCCCAGTACTTGGGAGGCTGAGACAGGAGGATTGCAGGTTTGAGGCCAGCCTCAGCCACTTAGATCCTGTTTCAAAATAAAAAAATAAAATAGGGCTGGGGGTGTAATTCGGAGGTAGAACGTCCCTGGGTTCTATCCCCAGTACCACAAAACAACAACAACAACAACAACAAAACCCAACAAAACTGCTGTTCATAACAAGAAAGGGAAGCTAGAGAGAGGAGTGTGAACACTGGATAAAGGGGTGACTTTATCTGCAATAAAGCTTACCTGTCTCCATAACCTGGCCTTCTAAACCTCATTCTAGCAGAGACTTCAAAAACTTTGTTTTTAATACTTTCAGCTATCTGGGGCCCTTTCAATCTGAGAACTTTCTCCTGCCTAGGGAAAACTGGGGCTATTATTATTTCAGATGTTTTTATTTGTTCTTTCTCTCTGGAAAGCTTTATTCTAGGCTTCTTTTCCATGTGTCCTTAAGTACCCCTGGGACCACATCCTGCCCATCTGGCACTTCTTCCTGGCACCACCCCTGGCTCCAGTTGCTTCTCCAGCCCTGGGCCTTGTTGAGCAAGGATAGCCATTTGTTCTGAGGTGGGCAGGTGGGCAGTAGAGTTCGCAGGTTCATACTGCAACAACTTTCCCAGTTTCCTGGGCAGTGTTCCGGATGTGTGTGACTGAATTGGGATGAAATATTGAATGCTAGTCTGAGAATGGAACCTTAAAAACCTTCCACAAAACCCTTCATGTGCTCTTCTGCTTTTTAGCTTCACCAGAACAGAAGATCTAGGGTAGGTCTTTGTGGGGCTAAGGGATACAAAGATCTTACACCACACGCAGTAGAAACAATGATCAGTTTAGGTCTGGGTGAGAAGTAAACTTGTACTGTGATAAATCACTGCGATACTGGGACACTCTGATAGAGTAGCTAACCTACCATAACTGATGCAACTGTTGTATCAAAAAAATCAAATATAAAATATCCCTCTCTAGTTTTTCTCCTCCTTTAAAAAATACTTTGTGTTGTGCTGGGTGTGGTGGTGTACACCAGTAATCCCAGTACTTGAAAGGCTGAGACAGGAGGACCACAGGTTTGAGGCCAGCCGTAGTAACTTAATGAGGCCAACAACAACTTAGGAAGACACTGTTTCAATATTAAAAATTAGAAGGCTGGGCGTGGTGGCACATGCTTGTAATCCTAGTACTTAGGAGGTGGAGACTAGAGGATCTGGGTTCGTGACCAGCCTCGGCTACTTAGTGAGGCCCTCTGCAACTTCGTGAGACCCTGTTTCAAAATAAAGTATAAAAAATAGGGCCAGGGCTGTAGCTCAGAGGTAGAACACCCCTTGGTTCAATCCCCGGTACTGCAAAAAAAAAAAAATTAAAAATTAAAAAAGGGCAGGAGGTGTAGCTCAGAGGTAGAATGGCCCTCATTCAATCTATGGTCCCCCCACCCCACAAAAATGCTTTGCAGTTATTCTTTCATGACTAGAGAGGGGGTCTCTTTTTCTTTTCCTAGTTTCACGAGTTGGAAATACAAATTACTTATTTTCAATCTTTCCTTTTTTTCTTTTACATGCATTTTAGGCTACAATTTTTCCTTTTTGTCACTGTGGCTAGATCTAAAAGTTTTGATATGAAATGCTCTCAGAGGCATTCAAGACAAAATGACCTCCATTTTATTTTTCTCTTTGCCTTGAGTTATTGTTTAAATTTTCAGCTTTATGAAATTTTACTTTGTTGAGTCCCAGCTGTATTGCATTAGGTGAGTGGAAGTTAACCTATGTAATAGTATGTAGTAATATAGTATATACTAGTATATATAGGTAATATACATATATATTATAGTAATATATTAAGAGAGATAATGTTCTGAGAAAAATATGTGTTTGAAAAGAATGTGTACTCTCTGGTTTTGGTTACACGTCTTCATATATAACTACTAGATCAAAGATCATTACACTTTTCCCTCAAATGTTTGATATTTTGAACTTTTCAGAGGAAGAAGTTGGTCTCCAATTATTTCCTTTGCAATTTCCCCATATGTAATATCACTGTTTGCTTTCTGTATTTTGGGGTTGTTTTGTTTGGTACAGTTTCCCCCTCATGTACCCTGAGATGACCATGCTGAGTTTCCCTTGGGCTTTTTCCTACTCCTGGTCCCACCCTTTCAAGCATGTACCTCTAGCCTCCATCTTTTCCATCTTTTTTTCTGGTGCTGGAATTGAGCCCAGGGGTGTTCTACCTCTGAGCTCAACTCCAGCCCCTTTTTGATTTTTTTTTTTTAAACATGATCTCACTAAGTTGGTGAGGGTCTTGCTAAGTTGCTGAGTCTGGCCTGGAACCCATGATCCTCCTGTTTCAGTCTCCCAAGTACTGGAATTACAGGCATGTGCCACCACACCAGCCTGCTGACATCTTTTAGAATGTTATCTGTCTAGAGATATTATGTTTTCCATTAATATTTCCACCTTTTTCTTCTTTCTCAGAGATTTATTTAGTCACTCATCATAAATTCCTCTTTTTGAATAGAGCTATTCTTTTTATTTTAAATTTAATTTGGGTTAAGAATATATACAATAGTGCATGCTCAATCTGTTAAAATTTGAAATCCTGGTTTTATTTATTTATTCATATAAATATTCTGTCCCCTAAAAAAAATCCCAAAGGAGTTGCTGAATCTAGGCAAATGTTTATTCAAAACTAAGGAATGATGACAAATGGCTCTCTAACAAGACTATAGTTAATTTCCCACCAAAAGTGTGCCCAAGTGTGACCATTCCTGTACTTTTGTCATCAATAGTTAATATAAATCTTTCTAATAGTTTTCAGTCTGAAAGAAAGAAGAACTTAGGCTATTTGCATTCTTTATTTGTGAGTTCAAGTGTAAATTCCCACTCAGGTATTTGATTAAAATCGATATCTGCAATAAATGGATATGAATTACAGACAGCCTTGTGTTTGTCTTACCTTTTATATTTAATTGTAAGATCACAAAGCTATGAATGGGTAAAAATCAAGCCCAATTAATCAGATGATTGCATTACCTATGACATGAAATTGAAAAGACTGCTCATAAAAAGAGTAAACAGGCTTGGTTACTCGGCAGCCTTAATGTTCCAACTTTTCAGCCACAAAGTAACTTAGCCTTGCAAAATAAATACAGATGAATACATCTGTTATTTGCACTAGTCTGAGTTCCAATTAACTCTGGACACAGCCAACTGGCCTGGCTAAATGTCTCTCCAGCTTCTCTGGAATCCTAGCAGAGTGAATTGTCTAAAACTTTAGGGAGTTTGCAAAACAATTCAAAATGGCAGCTTGCTGCCAGTATTTTGTCTACAGTTCTAGATAAACTAAATAAAAAATGCTGACTGCAGACAGCAAGTGTCCTTAGATATTGTGTTTCTATAGTTGGATCTCAACAATGCTTCTAGCACTTAAAATCATGTTGCTTTACAAAGACTGTTCCAAATGATTCACCCTATTAAAGTCCTTCTTTCTTTAATTTTTTTGGGGGGGTACTGGGGATGGAACCCAGTGACATTCTACCTCTGAGCTACACCCCACACCCTATTTTTTTATTCTTTATTTTGAAACAGGGTCTCACTAAGTTGCGGAGACCTCACTAAGTAGCTGAGGCTGGTCGTGAACCCGGATCCTCCGGTCTCAGCCTCCCAAGTACTGGGATTACAAGCGTGCGCCATCACACCCGGCTTTGACTTTCTTATAAATCAGTATGACTATACACCTTGAATTGGTAGATAAGACAGTTGTCCAGGGAAGTCAGCTTTATTGAACTACTGCTTTGAATTTATACATACATTCATACATACATATATATATATATACATATATGTATACAATATAAATTATATATCATATTATAAAATAGCATTAAATATATATGTTTAAAATTATTTGCCTTTATTAAGTCATAAAATGATAAACCAGAGTTGACGTATGAGAAAAAATTAGGTAATTATATAGTATATTCTAAAGAAAGTTGGGAAATATGCTACATATTTCCTACATAATTAATAGGATTAACAAGGGAAAATTACTTTGTTCACCACTGCTTTAGTTTCCCAACATTTTTCCTTCATAGCATTCATAGAAAATATCTTTTGAGTCCACTGGGACAAAGGAGGATTCTCTCAGTCTCAAATGACCAGCTACCCAGGACTTCCTTGGCCATGAAGGGCCGGCACGCCCATGGCCCACTTGCAATGCACTGTTTGGAAGCTCTGCTCAGACTCCCCATGACGTTCTTTACCTTGGGTGGCACTCTCACAGCCCCTTAAAATGCCAGTCGTGCTCCAGCTCTTTTTTTTTTTTTTTTTTTTTTTTTTTTTTTTTTTTTTTTTTTGCAGTACTAGGGATTGAACCCAGGGGCATTCTACCTCCAAGCTCCACCCCAGTCCTATTTTTTATTCTTTATTTTGAAACAGGGTCTCACTAAGTTGCGGAGGGCCTCACTAAGTAGCTGAGGCTGGCTGCAAACCCAGATCCTCCTGTCTCAGCCTCCCAATTACTGGGATTACAAGCATGCGCCACCACGCCTAGCTTTCCAGCTCTATTTTCCACGGTAGTAATAAAATGAAAAATGAAGAGAGGAGCACAGGTGTTGTTACTTAGCTTTTTGTCACGGTGACAAAATACCCGAGAAAATCAAATTAAAAGGGGTAAAGGTTTATTTTGGCCCAAGGTTTCAGTCCATGGTCACCGGGCTCCATTGCTTCTGAGCCCAGGGTGAGGCAGAATAGGAATGGGGATAGGAATGGGGAGAATAGAACAGTGAAAAGAAGGGGGGGTCACCAAACTACAATGAACAGGGAATGCCCCCAAGGACCCGCTTGCCCTAACTAGGCCTCCTAAATTCCCACCACCTACCAATAGCCCACAGGTGAGGTTAGAGGCCTCACGACCCAGTCACCTCCCGCAGACCTCACCTCTGCCTCTGAACAACGCTGCTCTGGGGACAAAGCCTGAGCTCCGGGGAGACATTTCAGATCCTAAACAGAACAGGAGGAGGACGTGTCCAAAGGATAAAAGTGGTGGGCCACCTCATTTTTAGCCACTTTTTATGAGGTTAGGACTTATTAGACATGTATCTTTGCAGGTAGGACCCCGTGTAGATTTTGCTTCTGTTTGCAATTTAAGCTACATTAAGGCTATTTTTAAAGCGTTGCTCATTTTATTTGCTCAGACATTTTTTTTTCAGGTCCCATCTCCGTTTTAATTTTAAGAGACTGTATACTTTCATCTTTGTATCTCTATAGTCAAATATCATGCTTTGTACCTGGTTGTTGTTCAAAGTTTACTGGGTTGAAACTTTAGATACCTGCAACATACCCTTTTGAATTCTTGCGATTCTAAATATCATAATTAGATCTTTAGATACACCTTGAAAAATAGGATAAAAATAGTTTTCATAAGGAAGATTTTGGTACTACTTAAAAAACCTTTGCCTTTAGTAAATCTTAAAATAAGAGCAGATCTCAGTTAAAATCGAGTAACCTGCATCAAAAGAGATACATTCCTTCCCTGAAATTGTCATTTTTTAAAGTTCAAGTCAAAATTAAAACCTCAAGTTTTTGAAAAGGAAAAATGAAAAAATAGTAATACTGGTCTGTATCTCATAAAGCTGTAAATATTACTCAAAATAATGCATAAAGAAAGAATGCTGAACTGCCTGACATAGAAAAAGCTATTACTTTGATCATCAACTTTTACCTCATTAAACACATTGGCTTGTGAAATAACTTTTTAGAGTTTGCTATTTTTCTTGGCAGGTATTAAATGAATACAAAGGTGAGGGAGTACCACTAATTTTTTGAAAAAAAGTATGTATATATACATGGCTTTGCATGTGAGCTGAATAAATTGTTCTTGATATAAATAGCAAAATGCACTTTTCAATTATTTTTACTTTTCAGGAGAATCAAAAGCTTTCTCTCCAAAACCTAAATAGTATCATAATATAGAATATATACAAGAATAGTCCTTCATATAATCTTCATACATTAAGATGAGTATGTGATATATAGTACTCATATACATAAAGCCTGAGCTTTTTTTTGGTGCATTATAATTCTATATAATATCGGGATTCATTGTTACATATTTGTACATGCACATAATTTGGTCAATTTCATTCCACAGGACCTCTCGTTTTCTTCCCCTCCTTCCTCCACCTGGTTTCCTTCCTCAATTCTATTGGTCACCTTTCTATTTTCATGAGACCCATTTTCATGACCCCTTTCCCTTTCTTCTCTTTAGCTTCCACATTTGAGAGAAAACATATGACCCTTGACTTTCTGAGTCTGGCTTATTTTGCTTAACATAATGACCTCAAGTTCCATCCATTTTCCTGCAAATGACATGATTCCATTCTTCTTTATGGCTGAATAAAACACCATTGTGTGTATGTATCACATTTTCTTTATCCATTCATTTGTTGACAGACACGTAGGTTGGTTGCATAGCTTGGCTATTGTGAATTGCGCTGCTATAAACATGGGTATGCATGTGTCACTATAGTATTCTGGCTTTAATTCTTTTGGATAAATATTGAGGAGTGGTGTAGCTTCATATGGTGATTCTATTCCTAGTTTTTTGAGGAACCTCCATACTGCTCTCCATAGTAGTTGTACTAATTTACAATCCCACCAACAGTGTGTAAATGTTTCTTTTCTTCCACATCCTTGCTAGCATTTATTATTTACATTTTTGATGACTGCTATTCTAAGTGCAGTGAGAGAGTGTAGTGTTGATTTGCATTTCCGAGTGCTAAAGATATTGAACAATTTTTCATTTGTATGAACATTTTTTCATTTGTATTTCATTATTTGTTGCCATTTGTGTTTCTTCTTTTGAGAAGTGTCTGTTTAGTTCATTTGCCCACTTATTTATTTGCTTTTATTTGGGTGGTAAGTTTTTTGAGATCTTTATATATTTTGGATATTAACCCTCTGTTGGAAGAGTCGCTGGCAAAGATTTACTCCCATTCTATAGGCTCTCTTTTCACACTCTTTTTTCCTTTGCTGTGCAGAAGCTTTTTAATTAGATGCCATCCCACTTATTAATACTTGGTATTATTTCCTAAGCTTTAGGAGTCCTATTGAGGAAGTCATTACCTGCGCATATATATTTTTGAGTGTTCGCCCTAGTTTTCTTTTAGCAGTTGCAAAGTTTCTGGTCTAATTCCTAGGTCTTTTTTTTGGGCGGGGGGGGGCTGAGGATGGAACCCAGGGGCATTCTACCTCTGAGTTACACCCTCAGCCCTTTTTTATTCTTTATTTTGAAACAGGGTCTCACTAAATTGTGGAGGCCTCACTAAGTAGCTGAGGCTGGCTGCAAACCTGCGATCCTCCTGTCTCAGCCTCCCAATTACTGGTATTACAAGCATGTGCCACCACGCCTGGCTATCCCCAGCTCTTTATATTTTTTGTTTTGAAACAGGGTCTTGCTAGGTTGCTGACAGTCTTGCTACTTGCTGAGGCTATCTTCGAACCTGCAATTCTTGTGTCTCAGCTTCTCAGGTACTGGGGTTACAGGCGTGTACCACCTGATTTTTTAGTATGACAGAAATGTTCTGGTCCCCTCTCTTTGAACCATGTTTCAGATGCCATTCCTGAAATTACTACTGGTAAAGTAATAATGAGGAAGCACCTAACATGTCTGAACGATGTTTTCATATTGATTATTACAAATGAAAAATCTCAAAAAAATATTAAAACACTTTTAAGATTCTGTAAAATCTAATGATGTTCTCTGCAGTTTTCCTTTCATTGAAAAAATATTTTGATAGTAAGTAAATAAATGCAGACAACAAACAAGTAAATTAGTAGATATGTATAACATCTTACCTAGCAATAGGTACTATGGAGAAGACAAAAGGCACAGAAGGAATAGGGAATTCCATGGTTCAGGGGTGTTGAATGTATTGATTTCTGGGCTGGGATGTTGCTCAGTGGTAGAGCACTTGCCTAGCAAGTGTGAGGCCCTGGGATCAATCCCCAGCACTGCAAAATAAGTGAATGAATGAATGAATGAATGAATGAGTGAATGAATGAGACAAGAGAGAGCTTGCTGGCTTTAAAGATTAAAAGTTAAAAATAATTTAAATGTATTTCTTTCTTTATTCTTGTTTTTAACCAGGCAGGCCTATCAAATAGTCATCTAGTTATTTTAGAAAGGAAAATAATAGACTGGTTGAAGATTATGCTTTTACTTTTTAAATTTTAGTTGTTTTTTTGTGATACTGGGGATTGAATCCAGGGGTTCTACTTCTGAGCTACAACCCCAGTTCTTTTTATGTTATGCTTTGAAACAGGGTCTCATTAGGTTGCTGACAGTCTCGCTAAATTGCTGAGGCTGGACTTGAACCTATGATCTTCTTGTCTCAATCTTCCAAATACTGGGAGTACAGACCTGTGCCACCATGCCCGGCAAGGTTATGTTTTTAAAGTGTGATAAATAATATACATACTTAAATAATATATTTTTTGTTTATTGGGAGGGTCATTTAAATTTAAGAATTAAATATCTTAAGATTTGGAGTAGAATTTTTATATTTCATCTGTTCTGGATAACTTTTGCTTTGTTTTCACAGTACTGGGGATTGAATCCAGGAGAACTCTTTAATACTGAGCTATACCCCCAGCCTTTTTTTATTTTGAGACATAGTCTCTCTACGATGCCCAGGTTGGCCTCAAATTGCAATCCTCTTGCCTCAGCCTCCAGAGTTACTGGGATTATAGACAAGTGCCACTGTACCCAGCTGTTCTAGATAAAATTTTTAATAATGCTATGGACAACATATTCCATTCATGAATCTGGAATTTATTATACTTTAAGATGACAATGCTTTGTACAAAATCACTAATATCTTTTTAAAAAATGTCCCTTTGAATATTACATTTGAAATATATGTAAACATGGAAAATCATTTCTTAGAAAATGAAAAATTATATTTTTCTTTTCATTGTCATCTGGAAAGCTATTTGTAGAATATAAACTTAAGCTTATATCTGGCCAGTGGTGAGATATGTTCCAGCTATAAGCCAAAGCTGCTTCATTAGATGACAGTTATCATGAGAGACATGCTGTGCACAACACTCCAGGCCAGTGGGGCTCAGGGGCCACTGGAGTTGAGATGAGCTGGCTGGAGTGGCTGGTTTCCCCCGGAATCAAAGCAGCCACGTTTTGCTACATATGGGGGGTCCTATGTAAGATGCTGTTTAAAAATTGAATTCCAAAACTGAAAAAAAAAATTGAAAAACTATTGATCAAGGGAACAGAAAATCACCAGGAAAAAAAAAAACCTTATAAACTTGCTAATCATTTTTCTTTCTCCCTTGAGAAACTGGCTAGGTGAAGTATGCTCAGGTAATATACCAACCAACCCTTCCTCCCTCCCTTTCTTCCTTCTCATTATTCTACTAAGATATTTGGGGGAACATTTCTTCTAATTTCAGATCATAGTACTTGATACAGACTTTTAAAATAGTAATTAAAACACAGACTTTAAGCTGGGCTTGGTAGCATATGCCTGTAATCCTAGCTACTCAGGAGGCTGAGGCAAGAGAACCGCAAGTTCAAGGACAACCAGGGTAACTTTGCAATACCCTGACTCAAAATAAATTTAAATAAATAAATAAATAAATAAAGGCTGGTGATGTAGCTCAGTGCTTGTCTAACATGTGCAAGGTCCTGGTCTCAATCCCTAGTACTGCAAACCAAACAACAAGGACGAAAACATACAAACTTTAAGTTGACAAAAGTTGTTTGAATAAATATTGATTTTAAAAAGTTTACAACTCAGGAGGCTAAGGTAGGAGGATTGGAAGTTCAAAGCCAGCCTGGGCTACTTAACAAGACTTTGTCTCAAAATAAAAATGGCTAGGAATGTAGCACAGTGGTAGAATACCCCTGGGTTCAATCCCTAATTATCCCCCCCCACAAACACATGTTTAAAACAAGTTTTAAGTTCGGTTCAAAAGAAAAGCTTTGAGTTCAAAAACAAAAACATAATTTTTGTGACTAGGTAATTTCATTAAAAGTACACATTTGGAAAAAAATCATTATATTTGAGTAGAGAGAGAAGGAGGGTGGGATGAGAGCTGGACACTGAAAACAACAGGGGCTAGAAGAAATGGTCAAATAATTTTCTATGAAAAAAGGCACAGAATGGGCAAAAGGATATATAACTGTTTGCAAGGAATGGCAAACATCTCAATTTGTCTTGGGACACATGTGAGAGACAACAAGAAGAAATACGGTTGTGAGTTTAGATTGTGAGTAGATAATGCAAGGTTCTCAACTCCAGAGTAAGGACTTAGGCTTTTTTTCAGTAAAAATAAAGGAATACTAGTAACTGAGATTTCAAACATGAGATTCCAGAGATATTACAGAGGTAGAATAGATAGATTCTGATAAGTGATTGGAAGCTAGGTGGATGGAAGAAAGAAATCAAAGATGAAGCAGAAGTGGAGTTCAGGTAAGGACTGTAAAGACTAAAGGAGTCAGTATCTACACCGATTTGTTTATGCAAAGGGAATTTCAAAAGCATAACCAAGATATTTGACTGATACAAATTTTATTTTTCATGCTACAATTTTACAAATTTAATTTGGTCATACACAATTACAAGAATAACAGTTACAACTGAGTTAAAAAAATAGGATTTGGGGGCATTTCTATGCATTTGCTATTATCATATGCATGTTTTGTTACATGAATAGCAATAATAGTTATAATTACAGAACTGCTCAATTAGTAAATTTAATAAATGTGCCATGGTAGAAGCAACTACATAATATAAACCAAGAGTAAATGCCAAATATATTTTCACGTTCTATATTCCACAGTTAGAATTGAAGGTTAGGGTAGTACCATTGAACACTTCAA
>PVJS01059812.1:0-11412 GCA_004027185.1 Glis glis
ACCCGGTACCGCAAAAAAAAAAAAAAAAAGAAAAAGCAGAAGAACAAGTAGAACAACTGTGTTTTATCAAAAAATCTACGCTAAATTTCATCCTAGAGATTGCTGACCTTAGTGATAGAGATTTGGATGAAATAGCCACAGGATTTTCCTTCCCTTTTTTTTTCTTTCTTTTTTTTCTGTACTGAGGATTTTACCCAGGGTATTCTACCTCTGAGCTACACCCCCAGCCCTTTTTTATTTTTTGTTTTGAAATAGGATCTCACTAAGTTGCTGAGGGTCTTGCTAAGTTGCTAAGGCTGGCCTCAAGCCTGTAATCCTCCTGTCTCAACTTCCCAAGTACTGGGATTACAGGCATGCACCACCATGCCCAGTTAAGAGTTACTTTTAAATTAGGAATTATCTTCAGTTCCTTCAAAAAATTGTTTAGTTGTAGCCAGGCTCAGTCACACATGTGTGTAATCACAATACTTGGGAGGCTGAGACAGGAAGATCACAGGTTTGAAGCCAGCATGCAGTAATTTAGTGAGACCCTGTTTCAAAATAAAAATAGGACTGGGGATATAGCTCAGAGGTAGAAGGTCCTTGGTTTCAATTCCCAGTACCACACATACACACACCAAAAAAAGTTAATATTTTGCCAGGCACAGTGCCACATCCCTGTAATCCCAGCAGGCAGAAAGATCTCAAGTTTGAGGCCAGTGTGGGCAATTTAACAAGAACCTGTCTCAAAATAAAATTTCAAAAAGGACTAGGGATGTAGCTCAGAGGCAGAATGCTCCTGGGTTCGATCCCCAGTACCACAAACACAAAAAAATTTAAATAAATGAATACTTTAACTCCTTGAACATATTCTAATACTTTTGACTTTTCTATAGTGAGGTCAGAGATTCCACAATTTGAGTTCTTTGTTCTGCTCTTCCTCAGAGAGATAACAAATCAGTTAAACAAGCTCATCTGTGTCAATTCCACAGTTATTTCAGCCGTATCAGCTTTGTTGGTAAGTGTCATGCGTAATTACTTGCTTGAACTTTGATATTTCCCATCTGGAAACCATACCCCCCCTTATTGTATGAATTAGCATTATCATCATGTGGCCTGTTCCTCACCCAGGTGTGCACTGCGAGTGCGCTAAAAGGCTGCCAGTACTGCTGGTTTCACATCTCTTACTATAAGCCTCCCGTTTATGTGAAATGGGAATGAAACATGCAGAAATTCCCTTGGATCCGAGTGTCGGGTTTCCCCCAGCAAAATCAAGTTTGTGGTTAATTTAGTTTGATCTAAGAACAGCACCCAATCAGAGTGTAGGAAGAAAATGGATTTCCTAAATAAATATGATTTCCTAAAGCATGTTCTCTAAAGAATTTCTCAGCCTCAAAGTCCAGTATAGGAGTAACTTAGTAGAACTCCATTCCACAACTATGAAGAAAAGTGGTATTCTTTTCCTCTTGGGCATCATCTTCCTGGTTCTGTTTGGAGTTCAAGGTAAGGGGTTCTGTGTTATGTTAGTAAATTCAGAGGTATGATTCACTATGAAAGCCTCTTGGTTCACCAGATAAGACTGAATATTCTGCATGCATCAGAAAGTAATGTTGGTCACTCATAAGAGCATGTTGGTGATGTGGTAGGTCTCCCAAAGATCCTAACTTGGACCTGCCAAGTCAAACACAAGTCTTTTCAGTCTTGGTGTGGGAATTCCTGGTAAATGGTCAATAAATGTTTGAACATTTAATAATGAGAAAGCTTCTCTCAGATCCAAGGGAACTTCTGCATGTTTTATTTCCATTTTCATAAATGGTTGGTTGATAGCAAGGGATGTGAAACCAGCAGCACTGGCAGCTGGGAATGAGATGAAAAGACTCTTACTTCCTAAATTATTTCCATCACCCTGATATTGTTTCTTTCTTTCTTTCTTTCTTTTTTTTTCTTGAGGCACTGGGGATTGAACCCAAGGGCATTCTACCTCCACGCTACATCCCTAGCCCAATTTTTTATTCTTTATTTTGAAACAGGGTCTAAGTTGTAGAGGGCCTCACTACGTAGCTGAGGCTGCCCGCGAACCTGCAATCCTCCTGTCTCAGCCTCCCAAGTACTGGGATTACAAGCATGTGCCACCATGCCCAACTTCTGATATTGTTTTTTGATAAATATGTCTGTAGTTAACCAACTAAGACTCCAGAAGTCAGAGAGGTTGTCCCTACTCTGTTTACTAACTACTTTTGTTACCTTGGGCACATAACCTTTCTAGAACTCAGTTTCCTTATCTGTAAAGTGGAAATTTTGTAGTCAATGTGTGGCATAGCAAGCATGACGTAAATATATGCCAAATGACCATAAGATTTAAGATATGGATATAATGTATTTTAAAGACTTTTCAAATGTTTAAAGCACTATTTTTTAATTTTTTTATTTATTTTTTTGTGGTCCTGGGGATGAAACCCAGGGGCATTCTACCTCCGAGCTACACCCCCAGCCCTATTTTATTCTTTTATTTTGAAACAGGGACTCACTAAGTTGCAGAGGGCCTCAGTAAGTTGCTGAGGCTGACCGCGAACCTGCAATCCTCCTGTCTTAGCCTCCCAAGTACTGGGATCACAAGCATGCGCCGCCATGCATGGCTTAAAGCACTATTGAAAACTAAGGTAGTGGGGAAGAGAGAGGATAAAGATGGAAGTGGTAACTGGTTATCTTAAGTACACCTTTCTATCCAAACCTATGCCAACTCCATTACACTAAGATCAGGTAATAAGTGGATTTGGGAATTTTTTGAGCTGTTCCATGTAACACATATGAATTATATATCTGCATGTCTAACCTGTGGAAGGCATGTGTTAAATATTGTGAAAGTCTCCTTTTCTCCCACGGTTGTAAGGGAAGGTAGTTAAGAGAAACATTTGGACTCAGCTCTGAGCTGAAACCCTGCTCCTGCTCTGTAAAAGCTATATGACTGTCCTTTACTTAACCTCTCTGGACCTTAGCTTCCTTATCTACTAAATGGTGAAATACCCACTTCAAAAGTCTGTGGTGATGATTTACAGAAAATAAATGACAGCAATAATCATGACTAAGTCAAATGTAGCATTCTAATGGATCACCTCAGCTGAGGCATTGAGCTCAGTGTATGTATTCTGCTTTCTCTTCCCATAGGAATCCTAATAATGAAGAATAGACGTTGTTTCTGCATTAATACTCACCAAGGGACAATCACTCTGAAATCCTTAAAAGATCTTAAACAATTTGCCCCAACCCCTTCCTGTGAGAAAACTGAAATCATGTAAGTAAATAGTCATTCAATACACATGTACCTTATTGGCAGGGACGTTAAATTTAGTGTGACTATTACCCTCAGAGTACTCACCCATGCAGACTTAAAATTCATATGGTTAGCTCCTGCATAAATCTGGTCTGCTGCTTTCTTTTCTTCCCTAAAAAAATAAGAATTTTCTGGTAGAGACTAAGAACCAAGGATAGTTAATTGTAGAAAATATATTCAAGAACAAGGAATATTATATTTATTTGAAGCTAATTAGGACTACAATACAGGAAAACACAGATTCAAGCAGCCTTTAAAATGGGCTCCTAGAAAATGTTTAATGCATATAGCTAAAAAGAAGAAAATAACAATCACTTATAATCCTACCATCCGGCTGGGTGTAGTAGCACATGCCTGTAATCCTAGTACTTGGGAGGCTGAGACAGGAGGATCACAGGTTCAAGACCAGCCTCAGCAACTTAGAGAGGCCCTCAGCAATATAGCAAGACCCTGTTTCAAAATAAAAAACAAAATAGGCCTGGGGGTGTAGCTCAGAGGTAGCATACTCTTGCGTTCCATCCCCCGTACCATCAAAATAACAACAACAATAATAATAATAATAATAATAATAATTCTATCATCCAGTGTTAAATAGTAGTAACCTCTTGATATATGGTCTTCCAAAGTTCCCTTACTTGTTTGTATATACATATTTATATATACTACATATATGTACATATATATACACATAAAAAAATAAAATCATACACTAATAGTCCTCCCTTATCTGCTGATTCACTTTCTAGGTTTTAGTTACCCATAGTCAATCATGATCTGAAATATTAAATGGAAAATTCCAGAAATAAACAATTCATAAGTTTTAATTTTATTATAGTATATGTTATATATGTTATAATTGTTTTATTCTAGTATTTATTATTGTTTATCTCTTACTGTGCCTAATTTATAGAGTAAACTTTATCTCAGGTAAGTAAATATATTTAGGAAAAAATAACACATACAGGGGTTGGTAGTATCCAAGGTTTCAGGCATCTGGGGAATGCCTTGAAATGTATCCCCCATGAATACATTTTTCATCCTTCCATCCTTTTGAATTGTATTGAATTGATGGCAGACACTAAAGATACCAATGTAATAAATAATTCCTATATATAACAATAAGTAATTCCTTTTTTTTTTGTGGTACCGGGGATTGAACCCAGGGGCATTCTACCTCCAAGCTACACCCCCAGCCCTATTTTTTTATACTTTATTTTGAAACCGGGTCTCACAAAGTTGTGGAGGGCCTCACTAAGTAGCTGAGGCTGGCCGCGAACCCGGCCCTCCGGTCTCTGCCTCCCAAGTACTAGGATTACAGGCGTGCGCCACCACGCCCGGCTTAACAATAAGTAATTCCTATATGTAATATGTAATTCCTATATAGATCCCTTACTGTTCAGTTTTGTAATCTGATTTTTATTAACACTGTAATTATGAACATTTTCTCAGGTCATTAAATCTTCTCTAATAATGTCATTTTTTTCTAATAATGTCTTTGTGTGTGTGTATACATGTGCATGCACGCATGATGACACGTACACTAAAGATTAAACCCAGGGCCTTGGACATGCTAAGCATGTACTCTACCACTGAACTCTACCTGCCAGCCCTAATAATGTCATTTAATGGCCAAATTATATCATATGGGTGTACCACAATTTATATAACCAATGCCTATTGTTAGAAATTAGGTTATTTCCAAATTTTTGCTACCGTCAAACTCTTATTGTGGCAGTATTGCCTTTAATTCTTTCCTATTACTACCTTTCTAGAAATTAGAATTATTACATTAAAGGTTATACATATTTTAAGTCCTTCAATACCCAAAGGAAGGATGATATGACTACTCTTATTCTCAGATTGTACAGAGAAATTAATGAAAAAATCTTGAAGTTATTTCTGGAGAGACTACTATAATTTTCTTTGTTTGTTTTTGTGGTACTGGTAGTGGAACCCAGGGGCTATATCCCCAAATCGATTTTATTTCTTATTTGAAAACAGGGTCTCACTAGGTTGATGAGAATCTCACTACTTGCTGAGGCTGACTTTGAACCTGTGATCCTCCTGTCTCAGCCTCCCAAGTACTGGGATTACAGGCATGCTCCACCATGCCTGGCTTGACTGCTATGATTTTAAAAATTCGACCAGTTAATCCTGTCTTAGGAAAACATTTTAAGTAGTTTCTTTAGAAAATTCAGCAAAATTCAGGTTTCATTATTTCTACAAAAAATCATTAAATTATTTACAGGGAAAAAAGCAATCTCATTGCTATTTCTTTGGCAGTGCTACAATGAAGAACGGGGACCAAACATGCCTAAACCCAGATTCCACTGATGTGAAAAAACTTGTGAAGAAGTGGGAGAAACAGGTAGGTGAAAAGGAGGAACATTTTCTTTCTTTTAGAAGTTGACTTTGAGCCGGGCGTGGTGGCGCACACTTGTAATCCCAGTACTTGGGAGGCGGAGACCGGAGGATCCAGGTTCGCGGCCAGCCTCAGCGACTTAGTGAGGCCCTCTGCAACTTCGCGATACCCGGTTTCAAAATAAAGTATAAAAAATAGGGCCGGGGTGTAGCTCGGAGGTAGAATGCCCCTGGGTTTAATCCCCGGCACCGCAAAAAAAAAAAAAAAAATGTCTGCCCAACCAATCAGATGACTACAAAGTGCAAAATTATGCCACTTAGGTCTTAGCTTTTTGGGTCAGCAAACTTTTTATTTTTATTTTTTATTTTTTGGTACTAGGAATTGAACCCAGGGGCATTCTACCTCTTAGCTACACCCGCAGCCCCTGTCTCAGTGTCCCAAGTACTGGGATTACAGCTGTGCACAACCACACCCAGTTTATCTTTTTATTTTTGAAAAAGGATCACTAAATTGCAGAGGGCCTCACTAAGTTACTGAGGCTGGCCTTGAACCTGCAGTCTTCTGTCTCAGTCACCAAGTACTACAGCCAGATGAATTTCATCATGCTTATGACCACAGTCTCAGTAATACACACATCTGGACAAATGTCCACACAAACATCCCACATACAACAGCTGCCTGGGTTTCTGGAGCCATAGACTGCAGCCTCCAGAGAATATTCTGAGGTTCGTGTCAGCCAGCCCCAGGCCTGTCCGCATGCCTGAGCCAAGCAGTTTGGAATTGAGCTGGTCCTCGTCAAACTGCCATGGCTGACAGTATCAGCATTTGAATCAGCCACCAGGCCTCATGCGCAATGTGTCTGAGGGATCCATGCTGGTTGTTTCTGGGGATCCACCACTGGAGATCACCAGAGCTTAGTTTTCAGAACCTTTTATCTGGCTTCGGAGACCATGTGACTCCATCTTGCCTGCCCAGACTGACTACACCATTTCTCATCATTACCTTTTGCTTCAGTCAAGCCAGTTCTTCACCATCCTGCCACAATTTAATGCCTGCCTCCTCTCCACTACCCAAGTCATGCTCTCTCAATTATGAGACTGATTTACCTGGGACTGACTTACCTGAGTGGATTCCTTTCTAACCTTTTCTCCATATCCCACAGGAATGCCAACTTCTTCCCACTTATCTCCTCTTGGCCCAGTCTTCAAGGCTCAGTTCAAGTTTTGTCTCTTACATAAAACCTTTCTGGAGGGCTGGGGGTGTAGCTCCATGTCAGAGCACTTGCCTAGCATATGCAAGCCCCTATGTTTGATCCCAGCACTGCAAAAAGAAAATAAAAGATTTTATAAGAAAACTTTCAAGGTATTCAAATTATCTTAAAACTATTTTACTTGTGTTTAGTACAACATGGAGAAGCACTTAATTGTTATGTGATTAAATTTTGTGTTTTTATTTTCTTTTTCCAACCACATTGAGGGCAGGAGCCACAATTTATTTCCCTAAATCTGTTCATGCCTAAGACCGTGAAATAAGGCTTTGAATAATTTCTTAATTGTAATTGTTATGGGTAGGAAGGCAATCAGACCATCTTCTCAGAGCAAGCACTGGTTATTTCCTAGCTACTCCATATCGTCTAACCCCTGGTAACCTCTTTTACTCATGATCTTTTGGCCATTATCACTACAGGAACTGGGGATGAAGTAATATCCTTGTCTTATTATGACAGGATGCTAACTGGGCTTCTCTAACAAATCAGAAACACATGTTTGAAAGAGAGAGAGAGAGATATCAGTGTCCAACCTTTTCCCACTCAACACATACAATCCTTCAATACCATTCCTGATAAGCTCCAGCTTTCTATGATCCAACAAGATAGCCACCAAGATCTTTCTGAAAACTCATTTTAGGCAAATATTAATTTTATTGCCAGTTTACCTAATTTTAGAATTTGCAAAGTATTGCGATTATTATCATGCTGGCTCTCATGAAGAAAAGAAATGGTAAGATACCAAGAGCTACAGGGAAGAGCAGATTCTGTTAGTGGAGGCATGGTTGGTGCCCAGTTAGCCTCTGTGGAACTTGGAAACCTCCTTAGAGAGAAGGTTCAGTAAACTGAGTAGAAGAGGATTTCTTTGGCCAGAATTTAAATCTATGCTCACTTTCCCAAATATTGTCACTCCTCATACTGCAGATGATTTTGAGTGTTGCCCAGTGGTGATCCCAACCAAACATCTATACCTGATCATGAAACTTTAGCTCCTTCCATGTAACTCTTCTGAAAAAAAAAATCTAGAAATGTTCCATAATTTGAGAGTCTCTTACCTTGTATCTCACGTGTAAAGTGGACAGTGTATAACTAATAACCAAAGACTACATATTTTCATTGGGTCTATGATAAGTGTATATATATGCCCATATTTTAATCATTCATCATTTATAAATGCATATATACTCCCTAAGCAAAAAAAGTTTTAATTCAAAGCAGTATTGGCATATATACTTTGTACTCTGAAACATTTTCTTTGTTAAAAGAAAATAGTATCAATAAATACACCATTGGTCAGAAAACAAATCTTGGTTTTTTGTGTGTGTGTCTTGTACATGCCTTTCAACTGTTGCATGCTTAACAGTAATTTCCATGTGTCCTTATTCCTTTACTTTTTAGCTTTCATCTCATAAAATGTAACATTAATTAAAAACAGTACGCCAGGTGTGGTGGTGTACATCTGTAAACCCAGCTACTTGAGAGACTGATACAGGAGGATTGCTAGTTCAAAGCCAGCCTCAGCAACTTAGTGAGACCCTGTTTCAAAACAAATAAGGGTTGGGGATGAAGCTCAGTGGTAGAGCACTCTTAGGTTCAGTCCCCAGAGAGAAAAAGATTAAAATATGAAGGCCATTTAGGGTATTGTCAGGAACATAAAAAAACTTCTTTGGAAAATATGACAACACTGCCTTATAACAACATTAACTTATAAGAGTTATATGGAATTCAATATATTTCCTAATCCTCAGGTATAACACTATTCTATTGAGATATAAACCCAGGAAACCAATAATGTTCTTTTTTCTAGCTCCTAAAATTATACATGTTCAAATGTTATGCCGGGCGTGGTGGCGCACGCTTGTAATCCCAGTACTTTGGGAGGCGGAGACCAGAGGATCAGGGTTCGCGACCAGCCTCAGCTCTTGCTCTCTCTCTCTCCCTGTCTCTCTCTTTCTCTCTCTCTCTCTCTCTCTCTCTCTCTCTCTCTCTCTCTCTTTCTCTCTCTCTCCTTAGTGAGGCCCTCCGCAACTTTGTGAGACCCGGTTTCAAAATAAAGCATAAAAAATGGGGCCGGGGGTGTAGCGCAGAGGTAGAACGCCCCCCACTTCTTTTTACTTCCTGGCTACCATGAGGTGAGCAGGCCTCGTCTACTACCTGCCCCTGCCACAATGTACTATGTGACCAAGGACCAAAGTAACAGGGCCCAGTGACCATGCACTAAAACCTTGGAAACCATGAACCAAAATAAACTTTTCCTCGGTTTAAGGAGATAGCCTTGGATATTTTGTCACAGTAATGGAACGTTTGCTAACAGCTACGAAACTTGGGCTGGAGATAGGCAGTGTGAAGTGTCTAAGAAGGTGAAGGTAGACAGAGATTATCAGCCTGTACTTTCAAGAGGCCAAACAGGTTTGACGTTTGGGTAGGTATAGCTACTAATGATGGACGTGAATGCTCACACGAGCCCTAACCTCAGAGGCAGCAGAATGCTGTAGAAAAAGCTGAGCTTCTGAGATGTCTGGCTTCAGATCAGAGGCCCATGACTGTGTAGCTGTGCGACCTTGGTTCAAGTGTACTATGAGAGAGGAAAGTGCAGCACTTTCCTCTCTCAGGACTGTTGTGGGGAACATGCTCAGCACAGATCATGCTGCACAGGAAGCAGCAGATCCCCCTGACCACTTACCTCTGCTTTTATCCTTCCTCTCAACATCTTATACACAGGGAAATGGTTCCAGGTCTGAAAAAAATCTATTGAAGAAATATGACCCAGAGCCTCCCTGACCAGTGACCAGTTAGTTAGTTCTATCTACATTATCTTTTTTCTTTTTTCCTTCTGGTGCTGGGGATTTTCTTTTTTCTTCTGGTACCAGGGCCTCACACATGCTAGGCAAGTGCTTTACCTTGGAGCTACATCCCCAGCCCTATTTATTAATTCACTCATTCTCTCATTCATTCATTCATTCATTCATTCATTCATTTTTGAGATAGGGTCTAGCTAAGTTGCCCAGGCAGATCTTGAACTTGTGATCCTCCAGCCTCAGACTCCTGAGTCACTGGGATTATAGGTGTGCACCACCACACCCCATTTGTATCCATATTTCATAATCCTAGTCCAGACCATTTTTGTTTCTTTCCTGGACTACCTCAGTAGCCCTCTATTTTCCCTGCTGCCTCTTTTTTTTTTTTTTTTAGGTCTTCTCTTGTTTCCTCATCATCCATGACAGCCAGAATGATCCTTTTAAAGAATAATTCAGAATACCATCACCTTGCCTAAAATCCTGCAATTTAGAATTATGTTGAAACATACCATGGCTACCAAGGCCCCCCTCACACCAGCTGGACTCTGCCTGCTTCGCTGACTGTGCTCTCTGCCCCTTCTCCTCACTTCTGGAGCTTCAGCCTCGCCGTCTTTCTGTTTCTCAAGACACTGAGTTCATTTTCTTCTCAAGGCCTTTGTGTGTGCTGTTTCCTGTGGGGCAGGGTTGTGCTAGGTCAGCTTGGTTAGGCTGAGACCTGCATTTCCTAGAATCTCTTTCCCTTTATGGTTCTAGGATAGTCAGGCAAGAGGGAACTTGTGTGAGATGTGGAAGGCAGAAGTGAAGGAGTAACTATTAAGTATGTATGTGTGTGTGTGTGTGTGTGTGTGTGCGCGCGCGTGCATGCACGCACTCCCATGTACAGTACTAGGAAGTAAACCCAGGGGCATTCTACCTCTGAGCTACACCCTCAGCCCTGTATTATTTTTAAAACAGGGTCTTCTAAGTTACTGTGCACCGGCCTGGAACCTGTGATCCTCCTGTCTCGGCCTCCCGAGTACTAAAATTACAGGTGTGCACCACCAATCCCGATAAGACTTATTGACAAACACTATGGTATCCAGTGGATTTCAGCTTGTCCTGTACTCTTCTTCCACTTTTGGCACATCTTCACAACTGCTGGCCAATTGTCCCAATTCCTGCAGCAGTTGTTGGCTGTGGACTCACAGAGGAAATAGTTGTCCAGAAAGAGCAGTTCCCATAGCCTATAATAGTCCCCATTTGGCAGCTGGACAGGCTCAGCTTCTTGGATTTTCTCACAGACTCTGATTGTTCAGCTGTACCAGTGCTTCTGATGGATGAGTCAGTGATTTTTTTCTCCAACCCCCTGATTTTCCTTTCCAGACTTTTATTTCCCAGCATCTTCCCTCACCTATGTAAGAGCTGATTCCTACAGTACCTCCTTCATTCCCATAATGCTCATAATGACTATGTTCCCTACCTGGCATACCTGTACCTGAATACTCTTCTTGGCATAGCTACCCCGACTTCATCAGTTAAGTTTCAGCTTAAATGTCACTCCACAGAGTCTCTTTACCTTAACATCCTCAGTAAAATAACCACCCTAGGGTGGTTTCTTTTTCTTTTTCTTTTTTTTCTTTTTTTTTTTTTTTGCGGTACCGGGGATTGAACCCAGGGGCGTTCTACCTCTGTGCTA
>PVJS01059813.1:0-11412 GCA_004027185.1 Glis glis
TTGAACCCAGGGGTGTTCTACCTCTGAGCTACACCCCCAGCTCTATTTTACTTATTTATTTTGAAACAGGGTCTTGCTTGTTTGCTGAGGGTCTTATTAAGTTGCTCAGGCTGGCCTCAAAACTAAGATCCTCCTATCTCAGCCTCCCAAGTACTGGGAGTACAGGCATGTGTTACTGCGCCTGGCTCCATATTTTTTGTTTTGTTTTGCTGGGGATTGAACCCAGAGGCATTCTTCCTTCAAGCTACACCCCCAACCCCATTTTATTCTTTATTTTGAAACAGTTGCAGAGGACTTCACCAAATTGCTGAGGCTGGCTTCAAACCTTCGATCCTCCTGTCTCAGCCTTCCAAGTACTGGGATTACAAGCATGCACCACCACGCCGGGCTCATGTTTTGCTTTTTATTTTTATTTTTTTTTATTTTTTTATTTTTTTGCGGTACGGGGATTGAACCCAGGGGCATTCTACCTCCGAGCTACGCCCCCGGCCCTATTTTTTTATCCTTTATTTTGAAACTGGGTCTACACGAAGTTGCGGAGGGCCTCACTAAGTAGCTGAGGCTGGCAGCAAACCTGGATCCTCCAGTCTCAGCCTCCCAAGTACTGGGATTACAAGTGTGTGCCACCACGTCCAGCTATGTTTTGCTTTTTAAATAGAAGTATCCCAACCAGGTGTAGTAGTGCATGCCTATAATCCCAGTACTTGGGAGGCTGAGACAGGAGGATCGAAGGTTTGAAGCCAGCCTCAGCAAGTAGTGAGACTCTCATCAACCTAGCGAGACCCTGCTTCAAAATAAAAATAAAATAGGGCTGGGGAAGTAGCTTGGAGGTAGAGTGCCCCTGGGTTCAATCCCCAGTACCGCAAAAAAAAAACAAAACAAATAGAAGCATCTCAAAACTTGGGAGATGGCCAAGATTAGGAAACCAGGGTCAAGCGTGGACCACCTGTGGAGTGAGGTTTACGGGTCCCAGAGAGACCTGGGATATTGTCTGAGCTCCACCACTAGGCCAGTTCTCTGGGTAAAGTAATAATAGGTCCATCTTAGAGTATTCACTATGACTAGACACCAGGCTGCATGCCGTTTGGGTCCTCACAGCAGCTGTGCACCATAAGTAGCTTGCTGCCTCCCACTTACAGGCAGAGTGTATAAGTTGCCCAAAGTCACAAGGTTTGTAAGTTGAGGCAGCCAGGAAGTTAGGCCTCAGAGACACTCTCATCTTCCTGCCTAAACAGAGGTGGCCGAGTGGTGCCGGTTGGGGTGATTGGGCGTCCACCTCCATCCCAGCATGCCCTCGTCATATGCAGCATCTCTGGTCCTCAGGGCAGACCTTTGCTAACACGGTTTTCCTGTGGTGTGAAACCTCACAGTGCTGTGTAAATTGTGAGGCATTTTGTGGTCATTTTGTTCTGTGGCAGCACAGACACCGATGTCTTCCTAAAGCTAGGCATGTTAGGGGAGAGCAAGTGCCCTAGTGGCACAGCCTCCACAACAGGGCCCATGGAGCGCCCGGGCAGGGTGGTAGGACTGGCAGCAACACGAGTCCTCTTGCTCGTGTGGGTGCATGGCTTAGACCCTGCCACTATTGAGGTGTCAACAGTCTGTGGAAGGGCAGCTGAAGACTTGTTCCCCAGGCCCCATTTTCCTAGTGTCCCGTGGCCACCCACTGCCTCAGAAAGGCCACCAGAGTTGGTGCAGGGAGATGATAGACATATGCCAGACTTTCCCCGCTTATTTTTTCTCCCCTTTTTCTTTTTTATAATCGTCATTATAAAAGTGATACCTACACATGATTTTGTTTTAAGTTCAACACTGTTTTATTTTTGTTTTTTGTGGTACCAGGGATTGAACCCAGAGGCATCCTTTTTTTTTTTTTCAGCACTAGGGATTGAACCCAGAGGCACTCTACCTCCAAGCTACACCCCAAATCTATTTTTTATTCTTTATTTTGAAACAGGGTCTCACTAAGTTGCAGAGGGCCTCACTAAGTAGCTGAGGCTGACGGCGAACCTGGATCCTCCTGTCTCAGCCTCCCAAGTACTGGGATTACAAGTATGTGCCACCACACCTGGCTCAACACTGTTTTTAATTTTTTTGGCAGTACTGGGGATTGAACCCAAGGGCATTCTACCTCTGAGCTGAACCCCCATCCCTATTTTTTTATTCTTTATTTTGTTTTGTTTTGTTTTTTTTGGTACTGGGGATTGAACCCAGGGGCATTCTACCTCTGGGCTATACTCCCAGCCCGATTTTTTGCTCTTTATTTTGAAACAGGGTCTCGCTAGGTTGTGGAGGGCCTCGCTAAGTAGCTGAGGCTGGCCACGAACTGGATCCTCCGGTCTCAGCCTCCCAAGTACTGGGATTACAAGCATGCGCCACCACGCCCAGCTATTCTTTACTTTGAAACAGGATCTCACTAAATTGCGGAGGGCCTCACTAAGTAGCTAAGGCTGTACTTGAACCTGCGATCCTCCTGTCTCCGCCTCCCAACTACTGGGATTACAAGCGTGCGCCACCATGCCCAGCTCAACACTGTTTTAAAACACACTTCTTGCTGGGTACAGTGACGTACACCTGTAATCCAGTACTTGGGAGGCTGAGACGGGAGGATTGCAGGTTTGAGGCCAGCCTCAGCAACTTAGCTTGGCCCTCAGCAACTTAGGGAGAGACCCTGTTTCAAAATTAAAAATTAAAAAAAATTAAAAATAAAATAAACAGGGCTGGGAGTGTAGCTTGGAGGTAGAATACCCCTGGGTTCAGTCCCCAGTCCCCATCCCAAAAGCGCTTTTTTCATCCTATTAAAAACCAGCACCTCACCCAGGCGTGGTGGCGCACACTTGTAATCCCAGTACTTGGGAGGCTGAGACAGGAGGATCGCAGGTTTGAAGCCAGCCTCGGCAACTTAGTGAGGCTCTCAGCAACCTAGTGAGACCCTGTTTCCAAATAAGAAATAAAAAATCGGGCTGAGGGTGTAGCTCAGAAGTAGAATGCCCCTGGGTTCAATCCCCAGTACCACAAAAAATTATAAAAAAACAGCACAGCACCTCATGATTATTCTGACTTGCATTTCCCTGCCTCCGAGTGCCATCTTCACTGAGTTTTTTTGTGGGTTTCTCAAACTTTCCACACCTGCCATCAAACACTGCCTGTCCCTCGCCTCCGTGATCCTCCCGGTAGTGCCTGCAGTGCTCCCACTCCAGGCTTCTCCTGTGCTCCTCCCCTGCAGATTACCAGTTGACCAGCGCAGAGCTCTCCTCCTTACCAGCCTTCAGCTCACCTGGGGGGCTGTCGCTAGGCAACGTCACTGCCTGGCAGCAGCCGCAACAACCTCAGCAGCCGCAGCCGCAGCAGCAGCAGCAGCCGCAGCCACAGCCGCAGCCACCGCAGCCACAGCCGCCGCAGCCTCAGCCGCAGCAGCCGCCGCAGCAGCAGCCCCACTTAGTCCCTGTGTCTCTCAGCAACCTCATGTGAGTCCCTGGGAGGGCCTGTGGGCCAGGGGCGCAGGACAGGAGGGGCCTCTGGAGAGCAGTTCCCTGTGCGTCGTCTGCCATCCGTGGGTGACACAAGTGTGTGGCAGCAAGTGGCAGCCGAGTCCCAGTGCAGGCGCAGGAGACACCCCAGGGGGAGGGCAGGGGCCTGGGCTGCTGAAGGTGCACGGGGTAGAAGGAGAACTAATGTGGCTTGTTTCTCTTCTCTCCCCTCTGCTTGCCCCTCTCTCTCCTGGTCTCTCTGCCCACCACGTCCCTCCCTTTCCTCCGCCGCCGCCCATTCTCATTCTCTCTTCTGCTTACTCTCTGTCTTGTGACCTCTCACCTCATCTGTCACTCTTCCTTCCTTCCTGACCCTCTACCCCTTCCTGTCACCGGCCTCCAGCCCGGGCAGCCCCTTGCCCCACGTGGGCGCTGCCCTCACGGTCACCACCCACCCTCACGTCAGCATCAAGTCAGAACCGGTGTCCCCAAGCCGCGAGCGCAGCCCTGCGCCTCCCCCTTCAGCTGTGTTCCCAGCTGCCCGCCCTGAGCCTGGCGACGGTCTCAGTAGCCCAGCAGGGGCATCCTATGAGACGGGGGACCGGGACGACGGACGGGCGGACTTCGGGCCCACACTGGGCCTGCTGCGCCCGGCCCCAGAGCCCGAGGCCGAGGGCTCAGCCGTGAAGAGGATGCGGCTCGATACCTGGGTACTGTAGCATCACCCCTCCTGTCTGCTGGTGTCTGCTACACCCAGGAACTGCCCTGTGCACCCCGACCTGTTCTCCCACCTGAGAGGCCTTGTGGCCGGCTAGCCTTCCACCGGCCCTTTCAGGGCAGCACCAACCCCTCTCTCCCGCCGAAGGCCCCTCCACCCTCCCCTGGCATCTTCCTCTGCTCGATGACCCTCACGGCCAACCCTGCCCATGGGGAGAGGGAGCGGGGGTTCAGGCTCACAGCCGGCCACCCTCACACCCCCTCTCCATCTCCTCTCTTCACAGACATTAAAGTGACGATCCCCACTCCCCTCCTCCCAGCCTCCCCGATGAAGAATTGACAATCTCACCGCCCACCCCCTCTCCTGGGCTCCTCCCGCTCGACCCCACTTCCTTTCTTGTGCTCTGTGTCCTGTTGACGGTTACATTTGTGTATAATTATTATTATTGTTATTATTATTATTATTATTATATTTTTTTTAATTTGGATTCTCGCTTTGGAGAGAGGGATGCTGCCGTCCCCTTTCTCACCCCCTCCGTTTTCATGGCGGGGGCTCTTTTTTGCGGGAAGGGGGGACACTTTGCACGTTATACACATATGCTGCAGGAAGGGGGGCCCGGTAGGCCTTTGGGGAAGGACAGGTGCCGAGCCCTGCACGCGGAGCCTCCCGCCCCATCCCCCAGACAGATGGAAAGAACCAAAAACGACCAGATGACGGAAACCCGGACAGTAGACCGAACCCCAAAGTTGGCTTGATGGCTGGGTTTGTGTGTCGACGGGAATGAGAGGAGCAGAGGTTCTCTGCTTTGGGGCTGTTCAGGTGGCCACGGGCACCTAGGCCGAGTCCCCAACCTGGCCCTAAACACCCCGCACACACAGGCCACCCTGACTGCGCCCAGGGTGGGTGTCAGCCAAGCTGGGCTGGGGGCTGGGGCTTGAGGCAGGGGGCCTCTCTGGAAGCACACTGGGAGAGAAAGACGGAGAGCCATGAGGAGAGGGCTGAGGAGGGGGAATGGTTGCGCAAGGGCCGGAGGGGCCCTGCCTCCCCCCAGCTTTTTCTCTGAGATGCACAGTGCAATAGCTTCCTGTCCCCTTGTCGACCTGGCTCTGCAAAGCTGGTGGCTTTGTGCAGGGAGACGTGGGGAGAGGACCTTTGGAGAGTGGCTCTGGAGCTGGGCCATGGTGGGCCCCAGGCTTCGCTGGGGTGCCTGGGGAGGAACCCCTTTAAGGAGCAGGCATGGGGAAGGACCTCCTCTACCTTGAACACACGCTTACCCACCTGGGAGTGGGCTTGGCGGTGGGCAAGCAGGAGGTCCCTACAGACTAAGTCGTCTGTAGAGGGCTCTCCCTGGCTCCTGGGACCCCAGCTCCTCCTGCCCCCCACCTCGCCTCCCTGCTCTTGGCACCCTCATCGTCTCGCTACCTCCTTGTCCCCACCTCCAGGCCACATCCCACCTTCCCTCTTGGCTACTGTAATTGTAAATAGCGACCTTTGGAAAATGTTAGCAGTGTAACAGTCCAGGAAACTTTTTTCTTTCTTTTTTTTTGTTGTTGTTGTATTGATATGAAATGAGATTCTATTTTTGTCAAAGTATATTGTAATAATAATGACTTAAACGGCCCGTACTGTACAGACGAGATTCTTCTGCTGTTGTTCTTGCCCCCGCCCCCCACCCCAGTCTACTCTGCTGCCGCAAAGCTTGGGGTCCTTAGACCTTAGGCTGGCTCAGAGAGCCCGGAGGGAGCCTGCAGGGGCCTGGAGACCCAGGCAAGCATACAGGGGTCTGCCCCCTCCTCCACTCGAGCCCAGCCCCTTGGGGGTCCTCCCAGCTGGAGAGTAGAGATAGACAAGGCCTCTTGGGGCTAGATGCCCAGCTTTCCTGCCTGCAACCCAGCCTCTTGCAGTTTGCAGTATTGCGACACTTGACGCAGGGAAAGAACCAGAAGCAGAGGGGTGTGCGAGTGTACATGCGCCTGAGTATGTTCATGAGTGCATCTGCTGTTGATGTGTCTGCGTGTCCCTTTGTATTTATGTGTGTATGGTCCCATGGGTGGACCTGCGCGTACCTCTGAGCCTGCCTGGGTGTATCGTGAACCTTTGTGTGACTGAAGTCTGAGGGCACAGAAGTTTGTGTGTGTGACTGGGTGTGTCTTTACAGGAGGACAGGCAGGGCTGTCCCAGCTGCAGCCCCGGCTCCCTGTCCCCCTCACTCCTTCCTCCCCTGCTCTTCACTGGCTCCTGCCCTTGGCTCGGTGTCTGTACTGCACTTGGGGTGACCCGGCAGCTGGCCCTCTCTGCTTCTCCCTGAAGCCTACCTCTGCCAGGGTGTCCTTCCAGGGCCTTCGCCTCCATGTGTGGCCGTCCACTCAGTCCCTTTCCTAGAGCACCCCTGTTCTGCTTTCAGAGCAAAACTCAAGTCCCTATTCCTCCCTCTAGCTTTTGCTGTAACTGTCAGTCACCCTGTCCCCTCCCAGCCTCCCCCGCCTGCTGACCCCACAGGACGTGGCATGTCCAGCGTCCCTCCTCTCCCGAAGGTTCCTAGAGGGAGTTTCAAGAACCGACGGGACTTGGCCAGGGCCTTGGGAGAAGCTGGGGTGTGGTCCTGTGCAGGTGTGCTCCCAGAGCCTAGCCCAGTGCCTGGCACGTAGTAGGCGCTCAATATATTAATGCTGAATGGGTGAATGATAGGTGCTCAATAAGCGTCAAATGACCGGCCTTCTCTCTCAGGCTATCCTACCGTCATCAGTCCGCCCACCTTTCTGGGCTGGGCTTGGCCGCCATTAAACACGGGGTGGGGTGAGGGTCCCTGCGGCCCACGGTGCGATAGTCACCGGCTGCCCTCTGCCTGGGGAAGGCAGACCTGGCTTTTGACTACCATGTATGGTTGCGTGTGTCCTTTCTTCTCTGTCCCTGGCAGCAGGGGATGGTCTGCGAGTGAGTATGTGACATTTCTGCAATTCAGTATCCCATCCCAAGGTTTCCCTTGGGGGTAGGGGCTCCTGGCCGGCCAGATGAATGGGTCCCTGGGAACCCAGACCTCGAGTAGGGACTTAATTTCTTCTTCCTCTCACAAGCCAAATTTGCCTCCACCCACTCCCTCTGAAGAACTGGGCATTTGCCAAAGTAACCACTGAAGTCCAATGCCTGCCCCTCCCCAGGTTTCCCACAGCTTTTGGGGACTTAGGCAAGGGGACTTCCTCCACCCCGCTCCTGACAGCGTGCTGGACCCTGCAAGACCGACCCCAGCCCCCACCTAGCCCTCCCCACCTTGGACAGGAAGGAAGTAATGCACCTTCTCTTGCTAATAATTTATTTGTTTGGAGAGACAGAAATGATGTAAAAGTGTATCTAGAAATATCTATATCTCTATATATTTTTAACTGACTCTTTGGAATCCCCTGGGGGTTAGGCTTTCTTGGAGGGGAGGAGACCAGGAGCCTGGGAACTCCTCTTCTCCCCTCTGCTGCCTCCCCCAGCAGTCGGTGGAAGAATTGGGATTTGTATGGGGGGAGGGGAGCTGGGATGTTCCTAGGAGAATCTGGATTCTCTGTTCTTCCCCATTCAAGTCCAGGAGGGAGGGAGGGAGGGAGGGAGGGCTGAGGTGGGGTAGAGGGAGGGAGGGGGAGACAGAACGTGGAGGTGACCCACCCCCAACCCGACAATCACCCCCACTCCTGGGGCTCCGGTCCTGGGGCAGGGCGAGTCTAAGTGAGTGGCTGTTGACTTGTTTTCAATATTTCTTTTCGTGCTGTATGGTGATGCTTTCTTAGTATTCTACACAAATAAGAAAAGACAAAGTCCTCGAGATTCTTATGAGTTTTGTTTGAAAACTCTTTCACTATATTTGTTGTAAAGAGGTTTACTATTAAAAGAAGAAGAATACACGTTTCTGATACTTTGGCTTGGGTTTTGGTTTCTTTGGTGCGATGGACAGGGGAAGAAAGGACGGGGGTGGCCCTGCCGGGGTGAGCGGCAGGCACTTGGCCCCGGCAGGGAGGACGGTGGTCTTTGGAGAGCACTTCCGGGTGTCTCAGGTGAGGATCTCCTCCCAGTGCTCTGTCAGGAGGCAGCCCCAGGAGAGGCGGTCCAGATAGAGGCCCCAGGAGGGATCTTGGGACGCAAGAGAAACAGAAAAGTCAGGTCTGACCCTCTGCTGAATGCCTTTCTTTCCAGAAACTTACCTGGGCCCAGGTTAGGTACCAATGGAGCCCACCTTCCCAGCCCCCAGGTCCCCTCCCCAGGGCACTCTGCCCTTGCCCCACCTTCCAAAGTGCTGTGCAGTGCCAGGAGTCTCTCCCAGAGGGCCTCCCTTGACACCACCCTCGGCCTGGACAGGCTGCTCCTCCCACTGCCTCACTCTGCACAGCTGTGCCCTGGGCCAGATGTGGTGATAGGTAGGAACAGGTCAGGCCTGGCTTCCTGCTAGCAGGGTTTGGCCTGCTCTGTCCCTGGCCCATACCACATACCACACCTAAAATGAGTGTCATGGACCCATGTATAAAAGAGATGGAGCCAGGCGTGGTGGCGCACACTTGTAATCCCAGTACTTGGGAGGCTGAGACAGGAGGATCACAGGTTCATGGCCACCCTCAGCTACTTAGTGAGGCCCCCGGCAACTTAGACCCTGTTTCAAAATAAAGAATAAAAAATAGTGCTGGTGGTGTAGCCCGAGGTAGAATGCCCCTGGGGTCAATCCCCGGTATCAAAAAAAAAAAAGAGAGAGAGAGACGGGCCTAAGCCAGCCACGGTGGCACACGCCTGTAATCCCAGTACTTGGGATGCTGAGACAGGAGGATCACAGGTTTGAGGCCAGTCTCACCAAGTAGTGAGATGCTCATCAACCTAGCAAGACCCTGTTTCAAAATAAAAATTTAAAAAATAGGGCTGGGGGTGTAACTTGGAGGAAGAATACCCCTGGGTTCAATCCCCAGTACTACCAAAAAAACAAAATAGGATTGGGGGTGTAGCTCAGAGCTAGAATGCCCCTGGGTTCAATCCCCAGTACCACAAAAAAAAAAAAAAGAGAGAGAGAAAGAGACTCCACCCTGCATGCCCAAGGAGGCTGAACGCCTGCAAGCGCACACAGGACTCCAGCAAGTCAGAGAACGTCTGCAGGGCTCCGGTTTCATACGCAGGGTGCCACCTGCTGATTCCTGCCTCCTCGCAAGGTCAGCCTTCACCTCTCCCTCAGCAGGGGCAGAGAGGGACACAAGCTGAGGAGGAACGGGGTAAGAAGACACTGTCCTGCAAACCAGGCTCCTGGTAGCCACTTCCAAGATGGCCTCCAGCCACCGCTGCCCGGGGTCGTGCCCGCGTGGGGTCCCACGGCGAATCACGGTGGCTATGTGCGACCACGAGAAGTGATGGTATGTGACTTCCGGCACCGAGTCATGGCTTCTGCCTCTCTCCCTCACTGATGCCACGTTGTGCGACAGCCCCATGGAGAGACCCGCGTGGCAGGGATTGGGGGGCCTCTTGCCAGCTGCCATCTGAGTGAGGTCATCTTCTCTGCCCTTATGAGCCCCTGGTTCAGTGCACACTCCAGCTGTCCCAGGCCCATGGGAGAGAGGACCTCTGAGGCGACCAGAACAGCTTTGACCCGACACCAAAATCCCGAGCAAAACCTTTCCGTTCTGTAGGTCTCCGGTCCATTCCCCAGACTGTCTGCTGCCCCTCCTCCTCTATGGATATGCGCCTGGAGTCTGAGGTAGGCCTCACTATTGCCACAAATATTCCCTTCCTGTTTCCAGTCCATGTGTAGTCAAGCAGGGTCACTGGATGTAACCCATGTCCTTCCAGGCATGGTGGTGCACCCCTGTAATCCTAGTACATGGGAGGCTGAGACAGGACTATCAAAGGTTCGAGGCCAGCCTCAGCAATTCAGCAAGACCCTTAACTTACCTGATTCTCCCAGCCACTGGAACTGGCAGAACGTGTCCATGTGGGATGCCACAAGATCAAAGCAGCCTGGATTGCTAAGTCGCCTTCAAGTGTCGTCTGGCACCAGAGGACGCTGTGAAAAGAAACCCTGTATGTTAAGCCACAGAGACTAGTATTGCATCTGCAATACTTTCCTGTTTGGTGCATTACCCTTCCAACTCGTGGACAATCTTGAAACCCTGTTTCAAACCAAAAAAAAAAAAGAAAAGAAAAGAGCTGGGGGTGTAGCTTGGAGGTAGAATGCCCCTGGGTTCAATCCCCAGTACCACAAAAAAATAAAAAGGGCTGTGGGTATAGCTCAGAGGTAGAATACCCCTGGGTTCAATCCCCAGTACCAAAAAAGAAAGAAAGAAAGAAATGCAACATTTATTAAGCACCAACTCTGAGATACTGTGTTGGGCATTGCTATAGAGAGGAACAAGACAGTTCCTGCCTCTACTGGGGACAGGTGCATGAACCCACAGTAAGTGGGCTTTTGAGACGAGAGGCAAGGCACACCCAAATCCAAGCTAGTGAGACCAGGGAAGCTTGAACTGAATTTTGAAGCTGTGTAAGAATTTCCTGGGCAAATGAGGGCAGAAAAGGCATTCTTTAGAGTAGGAATAGCATGTAAGGTATGGAGCAAGAATTGGGCCTTTGGAAAATCAAATACTGTAATGCAGGTCAAAGGAATAGCAGACAGAGCCGAAGAGGAAGGCAGAGGCCTTAGGATGAAGGGCCTTCATTGCCAAGACTGTTTTTTTTTTTTGGTGCTGGGGATTGAACCCAGAGGGGTTCATGCATCTGTCCCCAGTAGAGGCAGGAACTGTCTTGTTCCTCTCTATAGCAATGCCCAACACAGTATCTCAGAGTTGGTGCTTAATAAATGTTGCATTTCTTTTTTTCTTTCTTTTTTGGTACTGGGGATTGAACCCAGGGGTATTATACCTCTGAGCTATACCCACAGCCCTTTTTATTTCTGGAGGGGCATTATACCTCCAAGCTACACCCCCAGCCCTTTTTATTTTATTTTGAAACAGGGTCTCACTAAATTGCCATGCACAGGCCTCAAACCAGTGATACAACTGTCTCAGCCTCCCTAGTACTGGGATTACAGGCATGAGCCACTGTGCCCAGCTGCCAAAACTCTATTCTGGAGATGTTCGGTCATCAGAAGATTCTAAGTAGAAGTGCTGCAGGCTGGGGTGCGGTGGCGCACGCTTGTAATCCCAGTACTCGGGAGGCTGAGACTGGAGGATCTGGGTTCGCGGCCAGCCTCAGCTACTTAGTGAGGCCCTCCGCAAC
>PVJS01059814.1:0-11410 GCA_004027185.1 Glis glis
CATATATTATATATATTACATATATGCTATAATGTAGTTTATATGTAATTTATGTATATTCTTCTTTATATATAAATGCTTATTTATATATGCTTGTATATCATGTATATCATATATACTATTCATATACAAGTGTATATATATGTACCTATACTACATACACACATTATATATGCATGTATAGTGAGCAGAAAGCCAATGGAGATGATGTTCATATTATCTAAAAATCCCTCTCAGTAACAGTTATAATACCTTTTCTGATTTAAGATTATAATGCTTAAAAACTGTACTTTAAAAACCTACTCACTTCTATTTCTGCAAATATGTATTTTTCACACACTGTGGATATTTTGTTCATTAGACAAATAATAATAGAATTTCCGGTTTCATGGGAAATCACAGGGCTTCCCTGTAGCTAGTCTACTGTGTTCTCAGAGGGGTTATTAGAAGTCAGGAAAACAAGTTCTTTGAGTGATCTCCAAATCTTTCCCCTAGAAACACTAAAATTTAAATCATCAGGAGAAGAATGAATTTGTTTCAGTGCACGGAAAATAGTGTCAAACTTTATAAACCCATGTTTCAAAACAATTTAAGCTCTTCAACTAGATAATAGACCCAGCAAACTCGTTATGATAATGTCAACAATAGAACTACCCATAATGCTTCACTTGTTTACAATTATCATTACAATAGAAAGCCTAACTATTTCTGTGCAAGTGTCAGGTATTTAAAATTAATCGCTTGTGCATCCTTTATTTTCTTTGTGTAATGATTTGGGTTTAGAATGTCCCCCCAGCCCTCACAGAAACAAGCTAGCAGTGTTGGAAGCAGGGCTTGGTTGCTAAGGAGAGTCCCTTGGGGTGTGGCATTGGGGATGACATAAGGTCCTCTCCTCCTCCTTCTCTCTCTGGTTCTGACCACCATGATGTGAGGAGCAGATGTGCCACTCTCTGCTTCCCACCGCCATGGCTTGAGCTCCAAAAGACCATGAGCAAATACATCTTCCTCGTGGGGTTAGTAGTCTTGGATTATAGCAGTGAAAATGCTGACTGAGACCCTGCCTGCACTTAATATGAATTAAAGTATAGGAAATGACATATGAATGTTTCTCAGCATGTTGTCAATAGAGAAAATAAATATTTTCTGTTCTCTTTAGCTTAAATACTCACACACACACACAGCCATACAATCTTATAAACACATTCACATATACATACAGTCATAAAAGGGAAGTGTCATAGAGATTATTCAAGATACTCTCCTTATCTAAAATTTGTCAAAAATGAAGACAAACATCTGTCATCCCAGCTACTCAGGAAGCTGAGACAGGAGGATGGTATGTTCAAGGTCAGCCTGGGCAACTTAGAGAGACACTTTCTCAAAATAAAAAATAAAAAGGGATGGAGGTGTAGCTCAATGGCAGAGCACCCCTGAGTTTCAATCCCTAGTAACACAAATAAATGAGAGAGAGAAAGAGAGAGAGAGAGAGAGAGAGAGAGAGAGAGGAGAACAAGAACAAGAAGAACAAGAACAAGAACAAGGAGGAGGAGGAGGAAAAAAAGAAAGAAGGAAGGAAGGAAGGAAGGAAGGAAGGAAGGGGGAGAAAGAGAAAGAAAGTTAGACCAAGAGAATAGTTAAGTTTTCCTCTCTCCCAAAGTGGTTTAGCATGACCCAAAATGACACAGACCCCTTGAGTGTGCACCTGAATTGGCTCTTAAGTAGTTATGCTAAGACACCTATGCTATAGACCTACGTTAAATTAAGCATGATTAAATTAAAATGATTGAATTAAATTAATGCTGATAAGGGCAGTTATTTAGAACAAAAACCCAGGCTTTGTCACAAGTATAACAGCAGCTAGGGTAGCCTCTCTCCTATTCCTTATCCACCTCTGGACTGAAGGAGGAGAGCCCAGCAAAGCAGACCTACTGGCTACCAAACTGTCAAATGGGCCAGAAGAAATTACATGCTCAGTAAATAAAGGTCCATTTGGGATTTAGAATACAATCCTTTCCTCAATATATTGGCAACAATTTCACTTCTTAAGTGTAAATTTCAGAAGTTCTTGCCCTTCTCCAATGACCTATTCGAACTTAAATGGACTGCATATTTTTCAAGTCTGTCTTATTTACCAAGTCCTACTTTTCTCTAGGGTATTTCCTGAATGATCGCATCGTGTCTCACACTCCTGCACTTCAGGTGCAAGCCTCAGCAACCAGCCAGCATCATCCACATGCCTGCTTTCAATAAAATTGCATCCTGTAGCTCGCCAAGCTCTCTGGATATCCTCCACTGCATTCGTCTCCTCCACAGGAAAGTCTTGCTGCTGGCTTCAGAAATCATTCTCTGCAATCTCCACCCCCTTCTCAGAGCAGTGCCTCCTCTGCTTTATTGCTTTAGGAGTGGACTGGTCTTATCTCCAGGTCTTTAATCTGTCTCTTTGTGTTGTCCACGCATCTCAGTCATGATATTATAGTAATACATGCATACCCATGTTTATAGCAACACAGATTACAGTAGCCAAATTAGGAACCAACCTAGGTGTCCATCAACAGATGAATGGATAAAGAAAGTGTGATATGTACACACAAAGAAATTTTACTCAGCCATAAAGAAGAATAAAATGATACCATTTGCAGTATTTGGGAGCACATGGGTATGCATGTATTACTATAATAGCATGACTTTAATTCTTTTGGAAAGGTACTGAGGAGCAGCACAGCTGGGTCATATGGTGGTTCCATTTCTAGTCTTTGAGGAACCTCCGTACTGCTCTCCATAGTGAATGGACACTATTTATTTTTGACAAAGGGCCTGAGGGTGAGAATCTTCACATAAACCAAGCTTCTGAGTCGGGTCAAATAAAGATCCACCCTGAGATTCTCCCGGGCGTGGCCTTTGAAGACCTCTAATCTCACTGTGCACGATAAAGCACATTCTCAGTTTAAAGCTGTGTGGATTAGGCCAGCTGTGGCTGTGTGTAGAGATTGAGTAGAAATGGGGCAAGTTCAGAACCATGATTTAGAAAAATAATATCTAAAATACACAAAGAACTTAAGAAACTAAATACTAATAACTCCCCAAAATAGACAATTGAACGCAATAGAAATTTCTCAAAAGAAGAAATACAAATGGCTAATAAATAAATGAAAATCGTTCAACATTATTAGCAATCAGGGAGATGCAAATCAAAACTGCACTGAGATCCCACCTAACTGCAGTTAGAACGGCAATCAACAAAAATACAAACAATAATAAATGCTGGCGAGGTTGTGGGGAAATAAGAACTTTTACACACTGTTGGTGGGAGTGTAGATTAGTATAACCACGATGGAGATCAGTATGGATATTCCCCAAAAGACTAGAAATGGAACCACATACGACCCAGCTATACTACTCCTCAGTGTCTTTCCAAAAGAATTAAAGTCAGAATACCGTAGTGATACACACATATCCATGTTTATACCAGAACAATTCACAATGGCGAAATTGTGGAACAAACTAGGTGTTTGACAACAGATGGAAGGATAAAGAAAATATGGTATATACACAAAATGGAGTTTTACTCAACCATAAAGAAGAACAAAATTATGTCATTTGCAGGAAAATGGATGGAACTAGAGAATATTAGGCTAAGTCATATCAGCCAGTCCCAGAATGTCAAGGATTATATGTTTTCTCTCATACATGGAAGCTAGAGAGAAAACAGAAAACAAAAGGGACTCAGATAAATGAAAAGAGAATCCAGTAGAACATTGGAAGGGGATTGATGAGGGGGTGGGGATGGGAAGGAAACAGTTCAAATAATGCTATGTCCATATATGAAGGTACCACTACCAATCTCACTAACATGTACGAGGGTGGGGAGTGGGGTGGGATCAGAGAAAAATGAACCAAGTTCTGTGTGCATGTATGATTGTATCACTTTGAGCTTCATTAGGATGTATGATTTCAATGCAGCAATAAAAGTATATTTAGAAACAAGAAGCTACACAGCTTGGTATTTTCACCAAGATTCAGTTCCTTTTTTATTTTTTCTTGAATAAATTCTCCTTACACTGTTTAAGGACTTTGATTGATTTCAAAGTTTCTGAAATTATTGAATTTAATGATTTTTGCCAATGTTCTCAGTGTGTTTTCATCTCATTGAGTTTCTACTTCCCCTATGGAAATTCTGTTTTCTCTCTCTCTCTCTCTCTCTCTCTCTCTCTCTCTCATCTCTCTCTCTCTAAAATCTCCCAAACCTTTCCTCTCTTCCTATATTTCCACACTCTCTCACCAACACACCCTGGTCTCTGTCTGGATAACTAAATATACCCTTGATAAAGCCAAGCAAATTTCCTCTTTCTTTCTTTTTTTTTTTCAGCCTCAGTTTTGCAAATAAACCTGTAAAAGATTGCTTCATCTTCCTGGGCATCAGAATAAAGAATTCACCCTCCTTGTTAGACACTAATCCTTCTTCTTGTGTTAGAGTCATTTCATGGCTTTTTAGAGCTTTGCTTTATGGATTATCCTGATCACCTGTATCAAATTCCTCTCACTCTTGCCGTCCTCTCTTCTTCCCTCCCACTTTCTCTACCTTATTATCCCAGTGGGCATCCTACTTAGATGAATCACTGGGAAGATGAAAGGACACTATTATTATGGGCCTGAAAAAAAAATCATGATTCACATCCAAAAATAGGTGTTTTTTTCATCGAAACAAAACTACTTTCCTCTTTTTAAAAACTTCTCATTGTCTCCCCACCTCACACACTGTTACAGCCAGCATGTTCACTGCTTTGATCTAAATACCTGACAAACAAAACTTAGAGGAAGAAAGATTTATTGGGGGCCATGGTTTCAGAGGTTAAGGTTCATAAGGGATTCCAAAACATAAATGGCAGTGGTGGCAGGGTGCACACAGGGAAACTGCTCTTACATCATGGAGAGAGAGACAGAGAGAGAGAGATAGAGAGAGAGACAGAGAGAGAGAGAGAGAGAGAGAGAGAGAGAACGAAGAGGAAAGGAGGGGCTCATGGACAGATATAGTCCCAAAGAACACCCCAAAAACCTGCCTCTTTCAGCCATGCCCCACCGGCCCATGTTACCACTCAATAAGTCAATGATTCACCTCTGAGCATTTTTGCATTGCCAATACATGAGCTTTTCCAGGGTCATTATATATGCAAACCATAACACACACATGGGATAAGACTCCAACCATGTGACATTAGAGCCAAATGCTTCACCACAGCTTCCCTCTGCTTGCCATGCCGAAACCATAGTCCTCAGGAATTTCAAAATAATTGTGAAATTCTTATTTCATCCAATTCTTCAATATGTATTGTCTCAGTCAACAGTATCACTGCTGTAATCCAAAACAACTGACCACACAACTTAGAGAAAGGAAGATTTATTTTCTCACAGTGTTTTTTTTTGAAGATTCCAGAGTTCAGTCTCTGTCAGGCTGGGTTTGTGGATCTCAGAGCATGGTGGCAGGAAGCAGAGAGAGGGAGAGAGCAAGGGCTTTGCTCTCACATCATGGATGCTGGAAGCACAGAGAACAAACAAGCAAGGGGACTCAAAGACAAAAGCACAGTCCCCAAGACTACACCCCTGGGACACATCTTCTCCAGCCACACCCCACCTGCCTAGGTTACCACCCAGTAAATCTAGTACAATGGTTATATCCACTGATGAGATTATAACCTCCATGACTTAATTACATCAACTCTGAACATTAGTACATGAGCTCTTCAGGGGACATTCTATGTCTAACCATAACATTCTGTCCCTGGCTGCTGAAGAGCTCTTGTCTATTTCAGAATGCAAAATGCATTTAGTCCATCTCCAAGAAATCCATAGTCTTAACAGTTCCAACATCACTCAAAAGTCCCAAAGTCCAAAGTCTCCTCTGAGATTCAAGGTGAACTCTTGGCTGTGAGCCCCTATAAAAGTAAATAAAAATAACAAGCAAGTTGCATGCATCCAATATACAATGGCACAGAATAAACATTTGTATTCCAAAGGGAGGAATAGGGCCACAGAAAAAAGGAATGGGACCAAAACAGTATTGAAATCCAGCAGGGCAAGCATTTATCCTGCAGATCCATTTCTGGCATCTGGGGCACATGGTGGTGAGATATAATCTCCAAAGGGCCCTAGCAGTCCTGCCCCTGTGGCCTGGTTGATTGCAATTGGTGGCATACTCTCTGTTCCAGCCTGGCTCCATGGCTAGCAGCTTGCAACCTTTCTTTGCAGTCATCCCACATTTCTGGCATTTCTAAATCTTGGGTTTTTTTCCTACAACTGTGACTTCACTCTCACAGCTTCAAAAATCACCCCATTTGGTCCTACTTGCAGGGATTCTGACCCTGCTACACTTTGCCTGACTTCCAAGCCCTTCCTTTGAAATTAGCGGGCGGGGGGGGGGAGTTTCCACAACCCTTTTTTTCCAGTACAGTCAGTATTACATGAGCACCAAGATCAACTGCCAGGTGGAAAAGTAGTCACACATCCTCTAATCACTGCCACTGGACCTGTTTCAGTTTCTTCCACTGGGCCTGTCTCAATCCTGGTTTCCAATGGGTCTGGCAGCTGCCAGGCCCTTTCCAATCATAACCATCACCACTGGGCCCTTGTTTTCATGGTCCCACACTTGGGCTTGAACTACCCTGACCACGTTCCTTTCTTTATCCTATGCAAAACAGTTGACCTCTGCTCAGCCATCTTACTTTATTTCACAACACCATCTCTCTGGGCCCAAGGTTTACACAGGCCTTTCTGACCAAATTGCCAATATATAAAGTCTCTCTGCTTTGCTTTCTGCTCCCCAAATTCAGTATACAATTTGCTGAACGTGCACATCAATATCCACAATGCAGTTTGGATGCTTTGCTCTTTCAAGATTTCCTCCGCCAACTTAATCAGTCCATCATCATTAAATTCAACTGCACATTAAGGTTCAGGACACAGGCAAAATGCTTATATGTTCTTTGTTAGAAAGCAACTAGTGTGGGCCTCTACTCCATTTTCCAATGGAATTCTCTTTGACCTCCAAAATCTCCAAGCACAGTCTCTACAGTCTGCCTAACATATTGTGGGCCCACCCAATATCTTCTCACCAAACAGTTCCAAATACTCACAAAACACATGGTCAGACTTAAATATAGCAGTGACCCCAATTTTCTGATACCAATTTCTATCTCAGTCAACATTGTCACTGCATGAAAATGTAGTTGCTTATACTATTTAAAATACAGTTTTTTAGTTGGTCATGGTGGCACACACTTGTAAGTACTTGGGAGGCTGAGACAGGAGGATCACAGGTTCAAGGACAGCCTCAGCAAGTACTGAGACTCTCATCAACCTAGTAAGACCCTGTTTTGAAATAAAATAAAACAGGACTGGGGGTGTAGCTCAAAGGTAGAATGCTCCTGGGTTCAATCCCCAGCACCACAAAAATAAATAAATTAAAAATACAGTTTTTTTTACACTATGTACATATATGAAATAATTATCAATGCCAATCTCAATATCATGTATGGGGTATGAGAGGGAGTAGGGTTAAGCCTGGAGGTTGGGGAGAAGCTCAAACAAACACAAAAAAAACATAAAATAAAATACCATTTTTTTCATTTCCTCTCACTTTTCTTCAATTATTTAGAGTAAGGGGAAATTAAAATTTGTATAGTAGGTATTTATGTAGTGCATATTGTGACAGACTAGATATATTCTCTTACACTCCATTCTTCTGAAAATCATATTCAAAAGCCTTATTATTCTGGCTCACAGAAAAAGAAACAAAATTGAAAAATTTAAGTAATTTATAAAAAATTTCATAGTAATTCAGAGTTAGGAATTTAAATTTAATAATACTGAATAATCATTCTGTCCTTTCTCTTTGTGCTACATTTCCATGCTATCAATAAATTTCAAGTAAAGCCAGGTATGGTGGCTCCCACCTGTAATCCCAATACTTGGGAGGCTGAGAGAGGAGGATCACAGATTCAAGGACAGACTCAGCAAGTAGTGAGACTCTCATCAACCTAGTGAGACCCTGTTTTAAAATAAAATAGGGCCGGCGGTGTAGATAGAAGGTAGAATGCCCCCAGGTGCAATCACCAGTACCACAAAAAAATTAATTAATTAATTAATTTAAGGTGGGCTTTATTAATAAAGAAGCATTACTGTTGTTCTTATAGTGTATAAGAATATTTTTCCTCACTATCCTATACTCAATTCTGAAATTATCAATATTTTATCTTTAGTTTATAACATCTAATTTTTAGTTCAAATCCATTTAAAACACACTAACTCCATTTTAACAGTTGTTGATAATACCTATTTATAGTTATTTGTAAGAAAAGTTAGTTCCTAACCACTTCCAGAATGGATGTTCCTGTTTGACAGAGGCCTTTTGATAACCGAGTTTGGGGCCCAGATCACTTCTTTCTGGAGACCCAGCCACCCTCAACAACTGGATCCCCAGGTAATGTCTTTGTCTCCATCAGATCAGCAGTAGAGGAGAGTATTCCTGTCCCAGGCACGACTATAGTGCACATACCAGTCCATATTCTGTTGTATAGATAAGTCTTGTGGTTGTGTAATAGAGTCTCACGTATGCTTTGAAAAGTAAATTGATGAGTGAATATTTGACCGGACTCTGACACATAATGTGACAACCTTACTAAAGGTATATAATTTGAAAATAATATAAAAATATGTATTTCAATTGAGTTTAAGGCTAATTGTTTATAATTTCCCTTTAGTTTTTCAGGGACAAAGGAATAGCAAAATTCTATTTCTATTTTAATTATATTATTCTCTTGTAGTTTGGAGACAAAATTAATTTGTCAAGTAGTATCATATTTTCTCATTTTCTTTACTGCCAAAACTTCTAACTTAGGAGATAGCCCAAATATTTAGATGTTTTAGAAAGCTGAATATATTTTAATTCTGAGGCTTTTCATTCAAATTCTAACCAAAGATTTTATCAGTCTGTTCTCTAATAACCCCTTATTTTCTTTCCTTTCTCTAATTGGCAATAGGAAAGGATATATAGAAAATTATACACATTGCCACCAGTTTGAGAGAAGGCCATCATGATTTACCAACTTACTTTTTAAATCTCCTTAAATTTCAACAGGCAAAGTATGGTAAGTTTACTTAGAGCCCATAGCATGCATTTTAAATTAAAACTCATTCTTACAATAAACTAGGAACATAATTCTTGTATTAGAACCATCCCCAGAGGGATTTTCTTGAAATGTTCCTATGAAATTCCAATAAAGTTCTTTAAATGGTGGTGGTAATTTGAAGAAGCTTAAGCATGCCACTTAACATTTAGTTTGTACTATGTCTTTATTACAGAATATAAACCCCAGTCTCTAAGAGATTGCTATGTTTGTAATTTCCCTGGGATCAATACTAAAGGGTATAAACTAACTCACCACATCAAAAATGTTTGCAATCTAGCATAAAAAGAAAATGTAGTATATGTAAATGCATGTGCTTTAATTTAAGTTAAAACAACAACTACACACAGTGGATTTAGAAAAATCATTTTAAAAACCTTAATTGGCTGGATGTGGTGGCAAATGCCTGTGATACCAGTACTTGGAAAGCTGAGACAGTAGGATCACGGACTCCAGGCCAGCCTCAGAAATTTAGTGAGACACCCCAAAACTCAGCAAGACCCTGTTTCAATATAAAAGTGTCTGGGGGTGTAGAGCACCCCTGGGTTCAATCTCCAGTGCCCCAAACAAAAACAAACAAACAAAACCTTAATTGGCCAATATTTAGGATAGATGGGTTATGATTATACACAAAAAGGTTTTTTTCCCTAAACTGTTTTCAGTAAGGATACACTCCATACCCAAATCATTACTGCATGTTCTTCATGTATACACCCAATCTCACATTCTTTGCAGAGAGATTTTTATCTAATATGTGATGTATATGTATATTTTAAATTTTAAACCATATTATTCACTCAAATATGTGTCAATCTGAGTACAATGAGGGTGATTCTTAGGGTTGCCTGAGGGCTAGAGGGATTAGAATTTTACCTGGAAAAGTGTCAGATATCGACATTCTGGTCAATCTCTCATAAATGATTGTTATTTCTAACATCTTCTGCAAAAGACTATTTCTGTACTCTTTTCTTTGTTTTTGTTTTGTTTTTTTTTTTTTTGTAGTACCGGAGATTGAACCCAGGGGCGTTCTACCTCCGTGCTACGCCCCTGGCCCTATTTTTTTATATACTTTATTTTGAAACCGGGTCTCACAAAGTTGCTGAGGGCCTCACTAAGTAGAGAGAGAGAGAGAGACAGGGAGAGAGAGAGAGAGAGAGAGAGAGCTGAGGCTGGCCGCGAACCCGGATCCTCCAGTCTCCACCTCCCAAAGTACTGGGATTATAAGCGTGTGCCACCACGCCCGGCTTTCTGTGCTCTTTTCAATTTGCAAATGTCGTCTGTTTTCATGGGTGCTGTGATATTAGAAATATTTGTGAATACATATTTTTAAACAAATACCATTCTGCTGCTGTTCTCAATTGAATGGCGTACTACCAAAGAAATGGCCTAGAATTTCTCTCCCTAATAAAAAAAAAATCTGTATCAGCTCTATTTTATTAGCTGGCTGAAAATAGATCCCTTTCTTTTTAGTTAATTTCTACCAAGATTTGAATATACATGTACAATATGAAAATGTTATGCATGACAATTCTTGAACAATAAAAATAACAACTAGCCAACCAAAAATATAAATAAACAAAAAACTGGCCATTTGCAACATAAATAAAACAAGTAAAGATAAAGCAAAAATGAAACACTTGCTGGATTGATTTCCAAGAATAAGGTATAACTATTGCCAACCACCACTCAAAGCTCTCTTCCCCAATGTTTACTCGCCCTTCCAAAGACTCACCTTTGCAGTAAATTTTTCCCAAGCTCCTGACAGCACGGTATTTTTTCTTTCAAAAGTCAAAAACAAGCAAATGAGGGTCAAATACATTATTTATGTCCCTAAGTCTATTTTATTACTTTTTCTAATAAAAAATAAAGACATATTCCATCTTTTCTTTATCCATTCAAAATGGGTAGAATTAGAGAATATTATGTTGATATCAGTCAGACTCAGAAAGACAAGGGTCAGATATTTTCTCTCATATGTGAAAGCTATAGAGCAAACAGGTAATGAAGAAGACCAGAAAAGTGAGTCCTGTCCTTCCCCTCTGCAGCACCCGGTGCTTCAAAGGGCCAACACTATGTGTCGTGTTTGCCTCCTCCTAGGCCAACAAACTTCTAGTTGGGTTCAATTGGTGAGAAGAGAATTCAGGGCATCCCCTTCCCTTCCCTTCCCTTCTCTTCTCTTCTCTTCTCTTCTCTTCTCTTCTCTTCTCTTCTCTTCTCTTCTCTTCTCTTCT